>JADDOH010023501.1:0-229774 GCA_016648135.1 Agrypnia vestita | reverse complement strand
GTGAAAAAGCGAATTAAATATGTAGTTAACTAAAATTGTCAATGAAAACATTTTCTCATAAATTTATTTATTTTATTATTAATATTTAAAGCATTAACTTTGTGGTTAGACATTATAACAGAGAAATCTTAATTAATTAAGATTAATACGCATGTGAAAAGTTAAGAATACTATGGCTGTGGTGTATAGTGTTGTGAACGTAGTAGTGTAGTGTTGGTCCTGACGAAGAGACGGGTACGTCTCGAAACCGGTAGACCCAAAATCTGGTAGTGGTTTATACAAATTAAACTAACACTCTGTTATTTATTTTAATGACCAAACGAATCTTAAATATGTCTAGCAGGTACATTTCAATAATTATTTGAAAAATATCATTGATAGTGAAAAGATAAGATAATAATAATTCTAAGAATTATAATTGATATTTTTGTACTTC
This sequence comes from Agrypnia vestita, assembly GCA_016648135.1. NCBI lineage: Eukaryota > Metazoa > Arthropoda > Insecta > Trichoptera > Phryganeidae > Agrypnia > Agrypnia vestita. Next base: position 229,338 of record JADDOH010023501.1, on the reverse strand, counting down.
TTAGCAGGTGTTAGGATTACAAATGTTTATTTATTTATACTATTTAAATGCATCCACAAAAAAATATCAAGATATAAAAGTAACAAAGTAACGGAGCTATAGGTCGACCACAATCAAAAGACCATTCCCTAGCTTTGTCCGGTAAGAAGAAAGCGGGGGGAAAGTTGCCTGGCAAGCCCTATTACAAGCCTCAATAAGATATTCTAAATAAATATATATTTTTTAGTTTAAATTAGCTTACTTACTAGAAAAATTTATTTTGTGTTCATTTTTTGCATCGTAACAACACACATATTTTTGCACACATTCTTTTGATGCAATCTAGCTATAGTCCAAAATTTAAAAAAGTAGATTTCTATCTGAGTTATCAGTAAAAAACGTTTAGACATCAACATCTTAATATCAACTGTTATTGAGATAAGCATATTCAAAATTACATTTTTTGTGTTGAAATTAACTTTTATCGAGTTATAAGTTCATTCAGTTTAAAACAAGTCAAATAAAATTATCAAGGCGAATTAAATTAAAATATTAAATTAAAATAAGCAAGTTTCGTACTTATGCAATATTCGTTACACTCCCAATATATTTTACAGAAGATAAAAAAATATGTAAATTTTTGAACTCAAACATTCACTTACATGTCACGCACAGCTCTTGAGATTTTTAACTTGTATGAGAACCGTCGAAACCAATTATCTGTCCATCCCTATTATCACTTACGCAGAGCGTAGAGCGCAGTACGTAACGCGCAGGGCGCCGGATTGTCTATCTTCGCTCTTTAGTAGCGGCTGCGATGTCAAGTATCTTGTGTGTCTACATACTGTCGTCCGTGATGACCAATGTCTCATTTTTAGTACTTTTAGGGCCGGTTGTTTCAAGTTGGATTAAAGTAAAAGTTCGCTTAAAGAATGGATTTTTGCGTTCTTCAACAATAAAACGATCCGTTTTCGTAAAAATCTATGCTTCAAACGGACTTTTATTTTGATCCAACTTGAAATAACCGGACCTTACACAATATTTTTTATCACTTATAAACATCCACGTCCCAGCAAGTGCTACTAGAACACAACGCCTCTTCCACATTCCTGTTGCTCGTACCAACTTCGGATTACGCTCACCCGTAGTGGGAATGTGCCGAGGCTGCAATGATTTATTCAACGATATTGACATTTATCACGTGTCTCTGTACCACCTAAAATCACAAGTGAACATAATTCTGCGTCGCAACCTTGAATTAATGCTTGATAATTAAATAATGATTCAATGCTGCGATGCAAAATTCTTACTATAGTTATTTAATTTATTATATTTTATTAATTACTGTTACTACTTATGTCTTTTATTTTAATATACTTATATATTATTATGTATTACTTCAAAATTATTTTTATGTGAAATATGCTAAGATAAAAGTTAACAAGTTCACTACTATCTATTTACACTCTCATACATATAAAATTTCATTTTCTTATATTTCTATTAAATGTTCGACACGTGTTATTTAAACTTTGAAATGAATATACACGACTAATATTAGGTCCAATTATTTTCATTTCAATTCATTTGCGTATATAATATCAATCACATCTTTCGATTTGTTTGATATTGACATCATACTTAACCTAGAAATTTATATCCACGACATTTATTGACAGCTGCTCACGTCATGTAAAAAGTATTCTTGCCGGCTAAAGAAATAAAATTAATGTAAGAAAATATACGATTTTTTCTTCTTGAAGTGACTCGAATATTAAATAAAGTACATAATATTTGTAAACATTAAATACAATCTAAATTTATTTGAAAATAATCTGTACGCTCCATTTCTTGAACATATTTTCGTACGATTTAGTTATTTTTCAAAACTGGCAATGGAAATATTGCACACTGCAAACATCGTTTTTGAAGGATTAAAATATGGGAACATTTTTGACTTTTAAGTATTTTGAACTAACTTTTGTTACCCTGTGTATATGGATTAGATCGCATATTCTGTGGAAATATCCTTTCCTGTGAGGTATAGAATAGCTTTGTCAATTTTTTTTTTTGAAAATAAAATAAATACATACAGTACAGTGAATATTACATTTTTTAATACGTGTTTCACCGTCCCCAGAAAAGTTAAAACTTGTGTTTGGGGACAGGAGTACATGATGCATAATGTTAGAGCATGAATGATAAGTATGTATAAGTAAATAAATGGAACAGTGTGGAGAAATATAAACATCATAAAATAAATATTAGGGAATCAATATTAATTATATATAAAATACATATTGTTTTCGGATAACCTACAGTTATTTTTTTTATTCTAACAATTTATTGTTTTGATCATATATTATTCTATTTATTTTATGTATTTCTTGAATTTTGTTAACATCTAGATAAGTGCAATGGTGTTGTGTGGCTGTCTTTGGCTATGAAAATGAGAATTATGAGCTTTGGTGTATTTATATTTTATTGAATGAATGTTTCTTTATGTATTTGTAATATTGAAGTGTTTTTGTATAATCTATTTAATGTTGGTACATTAATTTCTTTAAAAAGTAAATCTGTAGGGAAGGTTCTAGGTTTTTTTAATATCACTTTGATAATTAATTTTTGAGTTATTTAAAGAGTCCGTAAGTTACTTTTATAAGAGCCCCCCAACCTATTATTCCATATTGTAATATCCTGTATAATAAATATTATCTTTGAGAGTTACATCTGATATCCTTGTTTTTCTTCTTTTTCAACTTGATTACCTTCATTGTTGGACAATTTTTCTTTTCGTGTCTCTTCCACGATCCCCGGTTTCGCGTTGCTCTCCTTCAGCGCTTTGGATGATATAACATTTCGAGGTATCGTTTAACTCTGAGTACATTTAGCAAGTGTCTGAACCACAGGACGGGATCCGTGACGGCAGTGTCAATGTTTATGGACAAATAGTGGGCACGCACCAAATTATTATGACCGTTGGAGTGACGTCCATTTAACTTTCTACCCTATTTATTTATTTATTTATTTATTTATATAGACACAATTATTACAAGAGGAAATATACAATGAGTAGCTTGTTGGTCTTGTGGTTGGGACACTCGCCTCGTGATCCAAAGGTCGCGGGTTCGAATCTCAGCCCAGACTAGCAAGTTAGTCCTATTTTCATAGCACGAGCGTTTAGCTTAGTTTGAAAATAGTAAGAATATTGATGTGACACGTATTCCGTGTTCGCATCTCTATTTTAAAAAAAATTAAAATAGAACATTTTTATTATTTTTAATTTTATTTATTTATTTATGTACATCTTGATACATAACATAGGAAATGGAGCCGCTTATCTCACTAGGAAGAACCCGTGCTGAGATGAGCAGCTGACAATATAGTGCGAACAAAATGATAAAGCTATAAAACAAAATACTACATAACTATAAGATTAATCAATTAATTGGGGATATAAGCATTATAAGCATTATAAACATTATGGTTCGTATCTTCTGGGGTATTATGCCGTGTTTTTACGACCTTTCTGGCAGACGGATCGCATTGCAGGGTCCGTCATAAGGGCTGTTCTTGTTGTGAGTGTTGGTGTTGTGGTTAAGTATTGGCTTGCGTATCGAAAAATGTACTGCTTTGATATGTATCATCGAATATTAAAAATTCTTTCAAATAATAAAAGTTAATTAAAATGATTAAAAGCTCTAAAAAATAATTATATTTCAAATATTTTCACGGCGCAACATTTCCATTGCTAGTTGCCAAAAAATGACGAAATTGTATGAAAATATGTCCAAGGTGTACGTACAGATAATTTTAAAATAAATTACGATAGTATTTAATGTGTTTTAATCATTTTATATGACTCGTATTAAAGTGAATGAATTTTAAATAGTATATTATAGATAGTCAGAAAATAGGCCATACCCCCATAATAAACTGATATTACGACATTTTAAACATTTTATACTAATAATTTAAGCAATAATATACTTGTAGAGTATTGTGGACTGTCACCCACTCTGTATCAGTTACATACACCCTTTGTATTAAAATACAGTTTTTTCGGATAATTTGCCGTGTTAACATCAGCCGTGGTGGTGGACCCTGCAAATGAGATCTGAAACATAGGCGGCAGAGGTCGAATATCGAAACCGCAAAAGTCGCACAGCGAAATATCCCAGAAAACTCTAACCAGAAATAAAATACAATTTATTATTTATATCTATCTATTATTTACGTCTAGTGTAATGCTAATAATTCGAAAGAATCTCATTACACATATAATGGATATTGCTAAAAAATTCCAATCAAAAGTAGTGACATCTGTGGTTAATTAAGGTGAATGGAAAAGCTTTGGATTCCGGTCGCGCTAATGATTATTGCTATACATTTATACTGAAAAATTTAAATATATATAACTTCCAAAAATTGTATATATGTGGTATTGTATTATGGATCGAAATGGTTAACGGTACATTGTGCAAAGCGATCAATTAAGCCAGCCGTAATATAGGTCATTTGCTCTAAGAACACCCAAAGACTTCCATACCTACGTTCTCATAAAAAATATAATTTCGTCTCTGTGAGACATTTATAATATACTAGCTGTTCGTATCCGGCGTTGCACGGGTTGAGGATTAAGTTGAAAATTAATTTGTGAAGGGAAACAAAGGTTTGATTCGTACGGTATAGATTTGCATCGAAAATATATCAGGGGGAGGAGAAAAGGTAAAAGGGGAGGGAGGAAATATAGCCTATGTTACCTGCCGAGTCCTAAAGAATAAGTTTCCAAATTTTGAGTCCGATCGGTCAAGCGGTAAAGATTTGCATCGAAAATATGTCAGGGGGAGGGGAAGGGGTATGAAAATAGGGGGGAAATATCGCCGATGTTAGCCGCTGAGTCCTAAAGAATAAGTTTTCAAACTTTGAGTCCAATCGGTGAAACGGTACAGATTTGCATCGAAAATGTGTCAGGGGGAGGGGAAGGAGTACGAGAATAGGGAGGAAATGTTGCCTATGTTACCCGCCGGGTTCCAAAGCATAAGTATGCAAAATTTTAATCGAATCGGACAAACGGTGTGGATTTGCATAGAGAACAGACAGAAAGACAGACAGACAAACAGACAGACAGACAGACAGACAGACAGACGGACAGACAGACGGACGGACAGACAGACAGACAGACATTGAGTTTTATAGGTATAGATCTTATATTTTTTCAATTGATTAAGCAACATAGAATGACATTTAAAAAAAATATTGATTGTATTATTTGTATCTATCTACTATTTTATTTGATTAATTACACCAACATGTTTCGGAAAAACCTTTCCTTCATCAGAGTGTTGTATAACTGTCAAAATATCAAAATAAATCATGTCTTTTGTTTTTCTAAATTATTTTTAAATGTTATTGCTGAAGTTCTTGATTACTCGCAATTATTGGAAAAATTTTTAGAATTGCGCTAGTAGTTAAATTTAATTGATTATTAATAATATTTTGTTAACTATTACATGCTTTACTAATTTCTATGATTCTAAATTATTCAATTTCAGACCAAAATTATTTATGTGTAAAAGAGAAAATCCTAAATTTTTATCAAAACCGAGAACATTTTCTAATAAATTATTTGAAAATTCAGAAAAACCATGATTATTCAGACGTCTCTTTAACTCTTACATTGAAATTTGGACCGGTATAATATAAAACGCTGTATAATCTTTACACGACAGTTTATAAACACCTGAATTGTTAAATATATTATCTTTATCTTTTGAATTTATTAGAAGTTTCCCTATATTACTATATGTATAAAATGCAGGTCTAATATTTGTTGGTAGATATTTTGAAATATCATATGAAATGATGGAAAGGTTTTTTCGGAACGTGTAGGTGCAATTAATAAAATAAAATAATATATATGTATAAAATATATATGTATAAAAAGAAACCCGTGTTTCCCTTCCCGCCAAGTTTTCTCCACAACCACCCACGGGGGGCTATGGTGGTGGATAGCCCTTGGTGTCATAAAGAAAATATACGAGTTTGGTGGGGGTGGCTGTGCGTGGGTGGGAGTGGGTGACGAAAATGTGCTTTCTAGGTTATGGTAAGGCCGAAAATGCTTCAGGTTGTTTCAAAATAGGCGCGCCGACTGTGTCGGTGAGTCTAGAAGGTTCCGGAAAAACCTGCTCTAGAAAGTTCTAGAAGGAGAAAGTTCTAGAAAATTCCCAAAAGTTCTATGAGGTTCTAAACTTAGTGGCGGAATGTGTCGGTATGTCTAGAAGGTTGCTGTACATTCGACAATTTTTTTGAAAGTTCTGGAAGAATAATCTGGCTGTAGTGTGGTGGATAGAATAAAGAAAGGAGTGCTAAGATGGTTTGGTCATGTGGAACGTATGAACGAGGAAAGGATGGTTACGAAAATATATGAGGCGAGTGTTGAGGACGAGAGAAATAGAGGGCGTCCGCGAAAGACCTGGCATGATCAGATACAACAAGTGTTTAAGGATGGCCCTGTTAAAAGTCGCAACAACCGTAGAACATGTATGAAAAGATGTATGAATGTGGCCGAAGCAAAAGTGGTGTGCCAGGATAGAAGAGTGTGGCGTTCAATCCTCTCTGCCGAAACGGCGTGAAGGTTAGTTAGTTAGTTGGAAGGATAATGTTCTAGAAGGTTCGCGAAAGTTCTATGACGATCCAAACAGTGTACTATCTACGCTTGCGAAGCCGCGCGGGCACAGCTAGTAGATACATAATACAATATCTTATAACTTATTATTTAACTCACAACAAAATTTCACAAAATGCCCCCCTCCGTTCAGGGTCGCCATGACGAGGTACGCAATGACGTCACGCTGATGACGCGTACTTTCTCATAACCGGGCCGGCTGCAGAGGAGGCTCCGCCGCGGTGCCGCGCGCCGTGACGTCACGCCCGCTCCCAGAGAGGATGTTGGGCTCACTTCCTGCCCGGAGCAAATAAAGTAAAACTGGTTTAAAAAGAAAACAAATATTTGCCACGGCGGGAAATCACCTCGGAAGACCGCCGGCTAGACAAGTCATTGCCGTGTCGTGCCGCTCCGTCCAGCACGAATACCCTCGCGGCACAGCGCGCGCAAAAAAATATAGCGCGCGCACAATATATATATATATATATACATAATGTGGTTTCCCAAATATTTTAGTTATTTTTTATATAAACGATTATTTGCTTTGCTCTGAAAAGAGTATATATTTTATTAACAAAAGAAGATAATATTTGACATTAAAATTTCAAAATAATGAAATTACACATCATACCTGAAAAGAGAAACAACATTTAAAGCTGTTATTTTACATTAGAATCTTTATCAATTATTAAATATGTATTATTCACCGGTATAGGTATTATAATTTTCTCAATAGGTCGATTGTCAGTTGTTTGTGAAAATTTTTCACACAGATTAAAACGTTCCATTTTAACAATTCAAATTAAATGAAGATCAATAAGTACCTACTGACCTTCATTTACATATATAACATTTGCATTACAAACATAGATTTAATTTGTAAATGCTATAAATAAGTTGAAAACATACAGAGTTATTTGGAAAACATTAACAACCTCGCAGGACTATATTCTTGCTTTGATTATGAGTCGAAAATATTCAAGAATTCAAGCAATATTTCAATATTTCTGACTTATTTTTTTCCAAAATGTTGAACTATCATTACAGTAACTTATATCGATTACGAAAAATTCATTTGTTTCAACACAAGTTAAATAAAATTAAAATAAAACCCTGTGGAAGTTCCAATTGGAATCGGAATGTTTATTTTATTTGACTTGTATTAAAGGGAATGAATTTTTCATATTCGATTTAAGTTACTGTAATGATAGTCCAACGTTTTACAGAAAAAAAAAACAGAAATATCGAAAAAAAATGCAAAATTTGATGTCGCATATATTAGGTCATGGTTCCTTGAATATTTTCGACTCATAATCAAAGCAAGAATATAGTCCCGTAAAGCTATTAATGTTTTCCAAATAATCCTGTATAAACAACAAAAATAAATACTTAACATACATAAAATCTTTTTTCAATTGATTCAGCAACATTGTAGATTGACATATAAAAAAAATATTGATTGTATTATTTGTATGCATCTACTTATGTATATTATTTGATTAATTCATTTAATATTTTAACATATATACATATAACACTCTGACGATGGAAAGGTTTTTTTCGAAACATGTAGGTGTAATTAATCAAATAATATGAGTAGATACATACAAATAATACAATTAGTGTATATTATAGATATCTCACAGAGACGAAACTGTATTAATTATGGGAAAGTAGGTTCAGAAGTCATTTGGGTGTACACAGGACTTATGACCTGTCTTTTTATGGTTGGCTTAAGTGATCACTTTACACAATTGTAACATTCGCCATTTCCACCCATGATAGACAGAAGACAAAAAGACAGGTCATAAGTCCTGTGTACACCCAAATGACTTCTATACCTACTTTCCCATAATTAATACAGTTTCGTCTCTGTGAGATATCTATAATATACACTAATTGATTAATAATGTCTCTGTGACATAAATCCAGCACTGTTCTGAAAGATTTGAACAAACTCAAAATATTCCAAATAATACAATCAATATTTTATACATATAAAATCATTCATATCAAAGGCGTAGGAGAATGCTGCATCGGAAATTCCTCTCAGAGACATGGAACAGATCAATGTCCAAGTGATAATTTTCAGCTTAGCACTAGCTCTTCCAACAGGCATAATCACTTGCAGGTTATTCCTGTATATTGGAATGTGAAACAATCTATGCTGACGCTGCTGTTTAACTCAGGAACGTTCAAACCAATGCTCCGCATGATTTCAGCATTATCGATCATACCGCGCAACTAGGGAATGCAATCCCGGGTCGGGATCGCCTTTTCGGGATCCCTCGAGATTAGAATTTCCAATCCCGCAGGATCCCTACGGATCGAGATCCCGAATACTTTTGTGTTTTTTTTTGTTTTGTTTATAGAGCTGAATAGCAATTAACGACAATGCCTTGCATTTTTATATCAGCAATTTTGATAAAATGTTCTTTATTTATCATTGCATCAAAGTTTTTGTAGGCCTTTTTCCAAGCATCAATGTAGAGTTAGTAGGTAGTAGTTTTTATTAAGTTTTTTATTAAAGTTGATAAAATACAGCAAATATTATTCAAAGCTTTTTATTTGAATGTGACATGAACATAAGTTTTAAGTACTTACTAAAAGCTGAAACACATATGCAATTAAACACACAAAACATACAAAAATGCTGATCAATCCCGATAATCCCGATAATCTCGCCCGATTTTTGGGTTCGGGATTGATCTCGTAAAATGCCTCGAGATCTTGCGGGATCCCGATCTCGCGGGATCGGGATTGCATTCCCTACGCGCAACAATCCATGAAAATAATCGATATTTCTTCACTTTGTTAAATGATACGAATTGTATAAATATTTTTTAATCCGCAGTGTATTTAATTTAATGTTATAACGTTTTCGAGACACAACCTTTCATTACCAATAACAACTAAAATTATAACAATTTTTTTTTTTTTTAAATATATTTATTTAATTATGTATAAAGTACAAATACATACATACATAAATTGACTTTTTTTAAATACTTTTGTTTTGTAGACCTGATCAGTGAAGAGAAGCTTTTGAGTCTGATGATGAAGCCTTAGTTATTATTTTGTGTATAGGTACATATGCGAGTCATTTAATAATACGGTAATAAAAGGTAATTTGATAATGGAATAATGAAGTATTTTGAAAAAAAGCTATAAATTTAAATGATTTATGAATTTAAGTTGGATTTTAGGAAGTTTTTAATTTTTTAAATTTGTTCTGAAACGTTATTAATGCTGGTATGTGTATGTGTATCTCGATAGGTAGATTATTGTAGTAGTTAATGGCTTTACAAATATAGTGGATCTGCATTTGGGTTGTTTTAATTTTAGGCATTATGATTTGGTTTCCATTTCTGATGGTTTTCTGTAAGGCTTTTTCTTTACATATTTTCAATATGGAAACTTGCTTTAAAATATCATCCATGTTTGGAACTGGAAACATTTTTAAAGAGGTCTTTTGTTAAAAAGGTAGATTTTTTTCAGTATTACTTTAATAATGATCCTTTGTGATATTTTTACTGAGTAAAGATTTTTTTATAAGAATGTCTGAGCAGAGAGTGAACAATGGAATAATACACATTTTTAATATATTTGTACTTAAAATATTCCATATATATGTGTATTATTATTATTATTTATTTATTTATTTTAACCTATTAATGAAACAGAATTTACAATAGTACCCCCTCATTAGGACAATCCTGTGTCGAGGCGGGCACGATACACAACCACACTATCCAACACCCATTCTATATTCCTACTCTACGTTACTACGATTCTTACTAAAACATTATTTCTCTTTATTTCCGTTAGGTAACATTCGTCGCTTGTTCCTTCTTTATCTTCTCCATACCCAACACCCCAACCACTCCACAATTCTCTTAAATGTTATCCCATTAGCTGCATCTTTTATTTCCATTGGCAATCTGTTATATAATTTAGTGGAGTAATATTTAATGGATCATTTTTATTTTTGCTGTGTCTCGTGGGTTTAGACTGTATGCTTTGATAATTATTATAAGAATTTTTATAATGGTGGATGAGTAAATTATTTGCATATATTTGTCAGATTGTCAGAACATCGAAATCTTTGAATATTTATTTTGTATTGTATTTCTACATGCTCTTGAACACGAATATTGCTTAAAATATATACTAGTCTATAAAAGGATATTGGTGAAATAATTTTTAAAATCGGATGGGTAATTTCGGTGATTACCTCCAACATCAAAACTTGCAAACTTTACCTCTTTAAATATTAATTAGTACAGATGTACACCATTAAAAAATGAGATGATGTGTGTATGTTCTTATGAATAGGTCTTTAGCTCTGGGTCACCATATAAAAAAAGACTTTCACACACGTTTCCCATATACATGGCTTTGCCTCTGTGAGACTTCTACAATTTATCTTGATTAATAATTTTACCTCTGTGGACAAAGCCCAGTCGTTGTGTTCCCAAAATATAAGTATAAAAATATTGTTAAATATTTTTACTTTGTTCTTTAATGTTACACCGGAACTACTTACCAGGGTCATAAACAACCTCTTGGATATACGTTTGTTAAAAAAAATAGTAAACGGTTTATTAATATAACAGTACATATTAATATCAATCGGCCATATTCCGAAATAAGCAACAAGCTCAAGATCCTTATATTTTACTTTTAGATAATGCATAACGTTTACCAAAAATTCATTCATTTTTTTTTTTGCAGTAACACAATGAAGGTAAAAATGGGTGCTGTCAGAAATCCCCCAACACCCCAAGCTGATCCAGGTGGGCCAGAGCCAGAGATAAAGAGTCACGAAGCCAAAAATTACGTTCCTACACCAGCGCAGCAGTACAAACAACCAGAAAACTACAGTACAAACAATAACACAGAAAAACTCACCCTTGTCCAAAAACGTACGTCGCCGGAAAATAAAAATGACGGCAACGGACAAGAAATTGAAAGACAAGAAGACAGGGCGGCTGACGGATCTCCGACCCCCTCAGTCATAACATCGAGAAGACTGGTACGCACCATCACCACGGCCGGGCGCATAACAACCAGCGACATAGTCGAAGAGGAAGAATCCTCCAACCAAAGCAAAGCGCACGCCTCGGAAACACCGGCAGAGAAGCAACCGGCGGGCGCCAGCGAGATAAAAGTGGAACAAGCCGTTGAAAACGTCCCCGTCTCGGTCGCGCACCACCAAGCGGCCAGACAAGCGCACTACCAGCAGTACAAAGTGGATCACCACCCGAATACAATCATCTTAGCCGAAAACCACAACCAGGGAACTACCGTCGAGTACGTGCCGAGAAGGATATTAGACGCGGCGACGGTGGAAAACAGCGAGGACAAAGAGCTAAGGCACTTCAACCCCGAGCACGAAAGGTTCCACATCTCGCGGTACGCGGCCCCTCCGCCAGACAGACTGCCGAGCCACTACGACAAGCGCTACCACATTCCAAAGGGGCTGTACGTCTCCAGAAACCAGCCGCAGCACATCATCCTCACCCAGGACGCGGGCCCGGGGGGCTTCAACGGGGAGATCCAAACCATCACCTACCAGGGAGACCAGAGGGAAATCCTGCGAGAGATCTCAGAAACGGCTATCATCACGCCGGACCACAGGGTGCTCATCGCGGAGAGCCCGACATCCCGCTACCAGGACGGCTCGCCGATGCACCAGACCATCCAGTACACCTCCAGCTCGCCGATGATCAGCGGCCACGTAGCGTCCACGTCCCCCCACCCGTACCACAGCGTCGAGAGCATCGGCTCTCCCGCCACGATGGAGCTGGTGCAGACGACGTCCCTGGGCCAGCAGGCCATAGGGATAGCCTTCGAGAATCCGCAGCACTTGAAGTACGAGCAGGATCCCGGTGGTCCCGAGCACAAGTCTTCGACGTACACCAACCTGCAGCCGGTCACGTCGCTGTCTGGTCATCAGAGCGTGTACTCTAGCGGAGGGTACATCACGTCGCAGAGTCCTCAGTACCAAAACCTTCCGTCCACGTACACCACCTACATCCACAACGTGGGTAACAAGGACTTGATGGCCCTGTACCCCAGAGGCGGCGAGAGCCCGCTCAACGCGGTGCTGTACCGGGACGACCCTAACTTGGCGTCGTCCTCCCTGCAGCAGGCGGAGAAGGGCCCGCAGATAGTGTACAGCCACACGCTGCCCGGACACGGCCAGGGAATCTACGAAGGGCAGTCCCCTTCGAGTCCCACCTCGCAACAGGTACGGTATAATGTATGTACATATTTTCAATACATCATTTTACCGTTAGACTAAGGCCCGGCTGATTCAAGTTCGATCGAAGTAAGCGGTCGATTAAAGCGTAGATTTTTACGAAAACGGATCGTCTGATTGGTGGAGAACGTAAAAATCTATGCTTTAAAGGAAAGCTTACTTTAATCCAACTTGAAACAACCGGCCCTAACAAGTTTAATTAGACAAATTCGCTAAATGATAATATTTTAAGGAAAGTGCATTTTACTTAGATTGTTAAGAAATTAATAATAATAACAACGTGGATCTCTTCTTACTATAACACTTTAATTAAAAATAATAATTATAAACTTTTTTACGCTTACTGCGTCATAGTAATAAACTGAAACTTAAGAATATTTAATGACATCTTTTCGGGTCTAAGTTGTCTAGTCTTAAGTTTTAGTTTATTAATGGAGATAATTATTAATTTCTTCTACTTCAAAACCAGCAAAATAATTCTGTGGTGACATTATTAATATAATCAATAAAAATAAACTTAGTTTTCACCACTTTTGTAATGAAAATATTAAAATGTTTCAGCGCCCATGTCCTATTCGTCATGATACAATTGTATACTAACAAAAGTAAATAAAAAAATCGAAATATAGACAATCAAAACTATATATGACAAAAAAATATATACCTACTTAACATGAATAGTAATAAAGTACCTATTTAACATGAAAATAAATTTAAAAGAAACCTATTTGTAAAAATGACCTTTAAAGAAAAATTGTTAATAGTAAATTGAATATTATATATAACCAGGTTTTTTTTACAAATAATTATTTATTTTCCTTAATTATATAATTATTAATGTTTAGCGTTCATGTATTTCTTTTATATTTTTGTTTTTGGTCGTTACTCGGACAGTTACAGTAGTGAATAACACATTTAGGTCATTTCTCTTAGAGTTACAGTAATGAAAACCATGTTTACGTAATTTCCCTTAGAGTTTTAGTAATTAAAACCACGTTTAGGTCATTTCCCTTAGAGTTACAGTAATGAAAACCACGTTTAGGTCATTTTCCTCAGAGTTACAGTAATGAAAACCACGTTTAGGTCATTTTCCTCAGAGTTACAGTAATGAAAACCACGTTTAGGTCATTTTCCTCAGAGTTACTGTAATGAAAACCACGTTTAGGTAATTTCCCTTACAGTGACAGTAATTGAAAAGCAAATATTTTCCAGGTGACGTTGTACGGGCACGGCAACAGCTCCGTGCAGTACGTGACCAACAAGCTGCACAGCGGGGACCAGTTCATGTCCAGCTCGGGCACGGGCTCCGGCTCCCCGGGCGGGCTGGAGTACGGGCCGCAGTACGGGGGCCAGCCCGGGGTCTCCGTGGCGCTGCTGGGGCCCGAGGGGCCCGGCTTCTCCGGCCAGTGGGCCGTGGCTCCCCCGGGGAACATCATCGAGGACGGATACGACGGAGGTGAGCTTCCTTTTGTCGAGCGGCCTTAAATTTAGTTTTCCAGTTTTTGATGCGTGACATATTTCCTCTCGCTTTCCTGCAGTGATTTTGTGAAAGGGGACGGATGTGCGTAACAGGAAATAAGACGCCGGGGAAGCGCGCGCAATGGAAAAAAATCATCGTTCATAAACAAATCAATGTCCAGCAAGTGCCATCACAGCGAAAACGCATACTTCAACATTAAGCCAACGCTTATTAAGCCAACGCTTCTGACTTTGTATATATGTTTCGCGGCTAGTGTCAAGCGTGTGGATGTTGTAACTTTGATATATTTTGGCTTATATCTTCGAAACTATCCAATATACACTTAATTTTTTTTTATATTAATGTAAACAATAACTTCCCATAATGAATTACATTCACAAATTTCATGTAATTTATGCGATTATTTTTTAATATTTATTCAAAATTTTTATACAATATTACACTACCGCCATGTGTATGTAGATATATACGGTACCTTCTTAGTCCGGCAAAATTCAATAATCAATAAATGCACGTACATTATCTTGAATTGCATTTACTAATTAATAAATATATAGGTATTAGATTTCTTTAATTTTGATGTTAATTTCTGTTGTTGCTCTGTTGATATTTTTAACTCTGAGATGTCAAATGTTATACACATCATATGCGACTACTGCAAGGCTCGCTCGTTTTTTTTTACGTTTCGGAGCCGAAATACATCTCAAAACACTAGTGAGTAAATCAGAGAGTAAATTGTGACCTCATCGGGAGATGAAAAGTACTAACAAGATGGGGACAAGATCAGGACTCTATAATCAGAGATTGTTTGAATCTGGACAGACTTACACCGAAGAAGTCCAGATCCTGTCTTGAGACGACATAACCATGACATGGAAGCATGGAATCCATAATTGGTTCTATGATGGCTAAGGAACAACACTTCATTATTTCTGAGTCTACGGGAAGGGACATTGAATTTTATTTGGCCCAGTAACGAAGGCGCATCAGTGTGACCGATTAATATTTTGAATATGGTGATTAAGTCAGTTGTCTCCTCTATCCATGCAATTTTTCTTAAGAAACGATATTGCACGGATTCGATGTGACTTATTTGGTTTATATAGAAGGAAAAACAAATCACAGAGGCATATTCTAAGATAGGACGGACAAGTGAACAGCAAAGAGCTTTGATAGTGTAAATATTTATGAAATCACAAGACATTATGTTGACAAAGCCTAAGAGTTTTATGGATTTATTTACCATTTCTCTACCAATCTATTTGTTAATTGAATGTAATTTTAAAGTCCAGAATAACTCCGAGGTCCTTAATACTCGAAGATGTGTTGTGTTTATGTGATAGATATGTTTCATATTTGGATACTTTATCTATATATTTGGATACGGGGATGTTAAAAAATGTATTACGAATGTATGTATGCAAAGAATGCGTTTAAAAGCATGACCTCAATTTTAAATTTACTTTTTACTTTTTTGAGTAGGTGTTGTTTACTAATGGATTTAATTATGCAAGAATAAACACATTTAACTGCGCTATAAATGTGTCTTAGACATTCTTCCGCCGAATGTGACATATTCCCATGTTCTAAAAAAACTAGTTTAGTTCTCATCTGTACATATTATACAGGGTGTACCAGAACTAGCAGCGGAAACTTGGATAGATTCCTGACTATGTTAGAGTCTAAAATGTTCAAGCAACCATGGCCTAATATCAATAGTTATGGAGATATGCAATATCAAAGTTTGCATTTTTTTTCAATAATTCTAACTTATTTTTTGCAAAAAGTTGTATTATCATTACAGTATCTCATTTCGATCCTGAAAAATTCATTCGCTTCAATGCAAGTCGAATAAAATGATAAAAAACTTAGGAAAAATTAAAATGTTTTTATCATTTTATTTAAATTGTATTGAAGCAAATGAATTTTTCGTAATCCATATAAGTTACAGTAACGATAGTTCAACTTTTTGCAAAAATAAGTCAGAAATATTGAGGAAAAATGCAAACTTTGATGTCGCATATCTCCACAACTATCGATATTGGGTCACGGTTGCTTGAACGTCTTAGACTCGTAACACAGTCGGGAATCTACCGGGCAAGTTTCTGCCGCTGGCTCTGGTGCACCGTGCACGAGTCCTCTGCGGTCACCGCTAATTTTGTTCTGCGCTCGCAGGGAACTTGGGCATGGAGGTGAGCATCAAGGAGTGCGTCAACTGCGCCTCGGCGTACACGCCCCTGTGGAGGAGGGACGGCACCGGCCACTACCTCTGCAACGCCTGCGGCCTGTACAACCGGATGAACGGCGTCAACAGGCCGCCCCCCGTCAAGAGCAGCAAGGCCAAACCGCAGGCCGTAAGTTAAGCTTTCAAATTCTAGCCGTAATTCGTCCTACGGCTGGAAGTTTTATTTCCGACTTTTCTGCGCTTAACTTCGTGTCAATTCTTCATTTATTTCGCCAACCGATTTGTTCCACAGATATAGTCAAGTCGAGAAAAAACCGTGTATTTTTAATGCCGCGAGTTTTGTGTAGTAGCGTCCTTCTTCGAAAGGTCCTACGCCAGGCGCACGTCGTGCAGAAATGTTATTTTTTACAAATTCCACCCAATACTTTCGGTGTAAATTTTATGTCTTTTCTGTGGTAAATGTAAATACGAATACGACAAATGTCATCTGTCATCCGTCATATCATAATGATATCATAAAATGTTTGATTTATTTTTGTGAAAAGAAACGTATATCTGAAATTGGTATTGTTCCCGATTTAATTATATTTAAATCGTCTTCGAAATATATTGGAATTTTTCGCCGAATCAGCTATACCTACCTATATAAAATATGTATTTATTTAGGAAATATTGTTTACAATACTTCTTTTATAGTGCAGTTATTTTTGTGGATTGAAACTACTCAAAATAGTTCATTATATATAGTTAAAAAAAAATTAAAAATGCATATACCCTCATAGGTATATACGCATATACCTATGAGGGTATATGCATTTTTTATAGTCGGTCACAGCATAACCTAAGTTTATGCTCACTGCACGCCACTGCTTATTAGTGGCACGTGAGCATGCGCAGTTTCGACCTTCTTTAGACTTTGCTTATTAATGGCATGTGTGTACGCACATTGCTAGTAATGAGCATGCCACTGTCATTCACCAATGACATAAGCATAGTAATAAAAACTCAACATAGTAATAAAAACCTCTACTAACTCTACCTACTACATTGACTGATGGATACTTGGAAAAACGCCTACAAAGATATGAAAATGCAAGGCGTTGTCTTTAATTGCTATTCGGTTCTATAAACAAAAAAAAACACAAAAGCATTCGGGATCCCCTATCCAATTAGATTAGAATTTCCGATCCCGCGGGATCCCTACGGATCCCGAAAGAGGAATCCCGACTCGGGATTGCATTCCCTAATTGGAATATTACGAGATACAGTTAGGTATCTCTTGTTTCGGTTTCTTTTCAAAGTAAATGCTTAGGAAAAAGTCATGCTTCTTGCATGAGTTGTAGGTACCAACATACATAAATGTAGGTATTTTAGAAAAAAGCGATATTAAATATTGATGACATAATGTAATGATCTATTAAAATGTAAATAAAGCGTGAGAAGGGGTATCTTTGGAGCATGTGTGAACAGGCTTGCTTATTATGAGCATGCTTATGTCTACGCGGGCTTCGCGGCTAGTGTTATCAATGCGATCTTCTCAGTCGGCGACAGATGAAACAAATATGGCGCATTGGGGAGATGATAAAACATTACTTTTCGTGACTTATTATAGGTATCGCGGATGTCTGTGGAATACTCGGTCACCGTTGTGTAAAAATAATATACCGAGAAATAATGTTTATGAAACTTTATTAAAAGGCATGAATGATTCAAATCTTACAATAAAAATTATAATAACTAAAATAAAAAATGTGCGGATGGAAACTCGGGAACTGTTTTGATTTATTGGTTCACTTGAATTTTCTATTTCAGTTTGCAAAGTTTCCATTTTGAACAAGAGCGTCTCTATTCTATGACAAGAGCATGCCACTAATAAGCACGTGTGTTCGATTGTTAGCTTTGAGCATGCTTATTTATGAGCATGCCACTAATAAGCATGCGAATTATGATAAATAATATTATTATAATAATGATTAAACGCTAATCTATACGCTGCGTCCATCTACCGGCAGCCGCGATCAACACCGTATTCTTTCCCCGAACCATTTGTTTTGAAAATGTCGCGAAGCAGTAATTTGTGTCGAGTGGGCGGTATTGTTTTATTAGGAAAATGACACTAGATGGCAGTACGCGTCAATTAAATCAGACCAAAACCAAATTTGTCAATTTTTGTCACATAAAATTTTATTCAAGTCAAACAAATGTATGGATATTAAATAAATTATATTATATTTATTTATAGCAGTTATAAGATATATTCGTAGGATATGACACGACGGAAAATTATTTTTTAAAAACTTATCGGTAATTCTTGTGCAATGTTTTAATGAAGTTATAAAATGCATATTTAAAATTTACGTTACAGTACCTAGGCATAGTAAATTTTTTTATACATTATTTACAATGTATAATAAATTTCAATGTCCTTTCAGTTCCTAAACGTAATAAGCAACTTTTAATTAGTTTATTTATATTTAATATTTATTTTATCATGGTAATATGTAGTATAAATACCTACCTACCTACTAGTGAAATTATTGAAGTAGGTACCTACAAACTTAGTTAAGACTCATAAGCTCTCAAATACGAAGACACAGAGGAATTAAACCAAAAATGTAACTAACTAACCACCACGCCATTTCGCAGCAGGGGTAGGCAGAGAGGATATAACGCCGCCCGTCTATGGTGGCTTTTTCCTCGACTTTTTCCTCGTCCATTTTCATACACTTTCTCTTAATTTCTTTAAATTTCGCTAATGTTTGGTTTATCTGACCATCCCAGGTCTTTCACGGATGTTTTCTGTTCCTAATCCGGCGTGATTCATTATACGAGTTACACAATATTATATTACATATGTAGGTGTATGCAGCGTGTCTCGTAGCTAGTAGCAAAAACTTCGGGGGAATCGTCTTCATTCAATTTTGAATAGAAAATATTCTTTACACTTACAAAATTGAAAAAAATACAACCTTTGATTCGCTTATCTCCGTATCTATCTGCCAGCATTTCACCTAAATTTAAAAGATTTTTTTTTTTTTTTTAAAATAGAGATGTGAACACGGAATACGTGTCACATCAATATTCTTACTATTTTCAAACTAAGCTAAACACTTGTGCTATGAAAATAGGACTAACTTGCTAGTCTAGAGTGAGGTTCGAACCTGTGACCTTTGGATCACGAGGCCAGTGTTCTAATCACAAGACCAACAAGCTACTCTTTGATAATATTCGTTTTTCCCGAAGTTTTTGCTACTAGGTACGAGATAACATACGTATAGGTATATCGAAGGTCCCTACGTATACCGTTAAATCTGCAAAAAGGCTATTTTTGTTTTAGTATCTACCTTAAACTTTCCAATTTACTTAGTGACCACGCCCCTACACCCACCCGACTCTAATCTCCCCTCCCCGCTCCTCACGCCGTTCTTCGTCCTTTAGTCTTAAGTTTAGTATTAGTAACATTACTGAAGACGATTCGTTAGTATCGTTAACGTTCTAATTGTTATAAATAAAAAAATGAAAGTATAGGCACACCATTATAATTGTAATAAACATTTAATGGAGTTTCGGCAATGGCTTGTGGATCATTGTCGGTCCAAATGCGGTATTGGCATAGCCATTTAACCAAAAGTTTTCTTCATTACTGAACACATTTGGATTGTGAAAATTGGTCCTCCAGATTATGCCATGTACGCACCAGCGTACATGTCATAATCGTATGTCAAAATAAATCAATTTTATTAATATTAAAAACATTTTTTTGTATTTTATTTTAATTTAAATTTCTCCGCCTCTTAAAAAAACACCCTTTATAATTTAAAATGGCCTCTCACACGCACAGAA
Organism: Agrypnia vestita; assembly: GCA_016648135.1. Classification (NCBI taxonomy): domain Eukaryota; kingdom Metazoa; phylum Arthropoda; class Insecta; order Trichoptera; family Phryganeidae; genus Agrypnia; species Agrypnia vestita. The sequence goes on along the minus strand of JADDOH010023501.1, from coordinate 208,919 downwards.
ATAGATTACACGGAAAAATGACGAAAAATGAGTGATATTTTTAAATATACACTTATTACATATCAGAATCCAACCTGTAAAACGTGTCATATCTTCGTGAATAAAAGATTTTTCTTATAATCACATTAAAAAAAACATATAAATCACACCTACAATGAGCCCTATGCAAAAAATGCAATAATTAATAAAGGTACTGATACACATGCTCATTAGTGGTACGTGAGCATGCGCAGAGTTGAGTTTCTTGAACCATTACTATTTAGTAGCATGTGTGTACGCGCATTCATTAGCATGCTCATAAATCGACCGCCGGTTGATTTATGCGCATGCTAATGTCATTCACCATGAGAAGGGGTATCTTTTGAGGATGTGTGAACAAGCTTGCTTATGATATTATTCGTAGCTAGTATCGATTATCAATGCGATCTTCTCAGTCCGCGACAGATATCTAAAACAAATATGGCGCGTTGGGGAGATGACAAAACATTACTTTTCGTGACTTGTCACAGGAATCACGAATGTCTGTGGAATACTCGGTCACCGCTATGTAAAAGTAATATAGCAAGAAATAATGCTTATGTAACTTCAGAATATTTTGAGTTTGTTCAAATCTTTCAGAACAGTGCTGGATTTATGTCACAGAGACATTATTAATCAATTAACGTATATTATAGATATCTCACAGAGACGAAACTGTATTTCTTATCTGAAAGTAGGTATAGAAGTCATTTGGGTGTACGTAGGACTTGTGACCTATCTTATGATTGGCTTAAGTAATCACTTTACGCAATGTAACATTTGCCATTTCCACCCATGATAGAATAACAATGAATAAGCATGGTATATTCTATCATGGGTGGAAATGACGAATGTTACATTGTGTAAAGTGATCACTTAAGCCAACCATAAGATAGGTCATAAGTCCTATGTACACCCAAATGACTTCTATACCTACTTTCCCATAAGAAATACAGTTTCGTCTCTGTGAGATATCTATAATATACGTTAACTTATGAAACTTTATTAAAAGACATGAATGATTCAAATCTAAGAGCCCATTCTCTCAGTTTCGTGTTTTTCGGGTTGGATGCTTTCTGCAGAACTGCGTCCAATTTTGATATTGAGTTTTCTTTCAAAAGGGCAGACTTGTTAAATACTTTCTTACTGTGCGGTGTTACATTTACCTACCTGTGTGATTATGTTTACAGAACGGTGGCAGCAGGAGAGCGGGGGTCATCTGCGCCAACTGCCGGACGTCCAACACGACTCTGTGGAGGCGCAACAACAGCGGAGATCCGGTCTGCAACGCCTGTGGGCTGTATTACAAACTACACAACGTAAGGCGCTGCATTAGTACCTACCTACCTACCTAACTAGCAACACAAAAGTTCTAGAGAAAACGACCGCGAAAAAGCGTGAATCGATTTATAAAAAATTAAAGTTAAGAGATATGCGACATCAAAGTTTGCATTTTTTTTCCAATATTTCTGAATAATTTTTGTGAAACGTTGGACTATCATTACAGTAACTTATATCTAATATTAAAAATTCATTCCCTTTAATGCAAGTCAAATAAAAAAATTAAAACCTTAATATTCCTTTTTTTTCAGAGTTTTTATCTTTTTATTTGACTTGCGTTCAAACCAATGAATTTTTCGTAATCGATACAAGTTAATGTAATGATAGTCCAACGTTTTACAAAAAATAAGTCAGAAATATTGAAAAAAATGTGCAAACCTTGTTGTCGCATATCTCCATAACTAGTGATATCGCACCTTTGCGGAAAGACTGTGATATTTCGAAATGAATGATTTTTCAGGAGACAACATTCAAACTATCGAATTAGAGTGATATTTTGTCTGTTTTCTTTTATTACTCAGCCATTTGTGGGGCAAAACATCGAAAATCATTGGGGCAAACGATGCCATTTTTTCGGAGTTCATAAAACTCGATGCGGCGGTTTCAAATTTGCAAAAAAAAAAAATTTCTAGAAATATCAGTCTTTCCTCAAAGGTGCGATATTAGGTCACGATAGCTTGAACATTTTAGACTCATAATCAAGGCAGAAATATAGCCCTGCGAGGTTATTTATGTTTTCCAAATAACCCTGTATATATAATGGTAATCATCAGAACCAATCTGCTTTTATTTGGCTCCCCATATTACTCGGTTCTGAAATACGCCCTTTCCTTTTCCTTTTCAGATCAACCGACCGCTGAGCATGAAGAAGGACGGCATACAGACGAGGAAGCGCAAGCCCAAGAGCATGGGCGGCGGCGGCAGTCAGGGCGGACTGCCGGGCAGTTCCAGCCGGGGCGGGCAGCTATCATGTTAGTAGTATGTACGATGCCATAACACAATATGACATGAGTGATATTATTGTTGTCGCGTGTTACATTCATGGTATAAAGTGTTATCGGCATGCTGTGTAACATTATCAGGAGACCTTGTAACATCAACAGAATCGGCTCATGTTGTGGTATGGTAACGGTGACAATGCCACGTCACAATATTACTGGTGAAAACTGTTATCGGCATCAAGTGTAACATTGACAGTCAGAATATTTTGAGTTTGTCCAAATTTTTCAGAACACTACTGGAATTTGTCACAAGGACATCCTTAATGAAGATATATTATAGATGTCTCACAGATCTAAATTGGAGTTTAAAAGATTGAAATGATATTTCGCGCGTATTCTAGTGTAATGCTAATAATTCGGAAGAATCCCATTACACATATAAAGAATATTGCTAAAAATTCCAATCATAAAAATATATATCTCATTAGTGACATCTGTGGTTAATTAAGGGGAGTGAAAAAGCTGACTGACATATAAAACAGGTTGTAAAATTTAAATACATATATACAACTTCCAAAAATTTGATAGACGTGTATTCTATCACGGTGAACGTTACATTGTGTAAAGTGATCACTTAAGCTAGCCGTAAGATAGGTCGTAAGTCCCATGGACACCCAAAGACTTCCATACCTACTTTCCCATTAAAAAATATATAATTTCGTCTCTCTGAGACATCTATGATATAATATTATCAGGTTTATTATCATGATTTGACGCGATCTTTTTGGTTTCAGCTCGCCTGAAACGACTCATTCAAATGCTCGTTCCTCTGTCGTAATCGTAGTCCCATCTCTCATCGCCAGTTATGACGCGTTTCATGAACATGGAATCGTTTTGTGCTTCAGAAAGACTTCCATTCTGCGCTGTTTTTACTTGAAATTCAGATCTTTGGAACGAGTCGAGCAGAGACGCGAGCCGTTTGCGAAAAATCAGTCAATATCCGATGCGCTGTTGTTTTTGGTGGCCGATGTCTCTGGCAATCTCTCTCACGCTCACACGGCGATTTTGCATCACAATTTTCTTTACTTTATCGACATGATCGTCACCAGTTGAAGTGGGTGACCTTCCAGCTAGGGAATGCAATCCCGATCCCGCGAGATCTCGAGGCATTTCACGAGATCAATCCCGAACCGCAAAATCGGACGAGATTACCGGGATTGATCAGCATTGTTTATGTTTTTTTTTTTGTTTAATTGTATGTGTCTATAGAGTTTTTAGTAAGTACTTAAAACTAATGTTCATGTCACATTCAAACAATGAAAATAGCTTTGAATAATATTTGCTGTATTTTATCAACCTAACATAGTAATATAAACTACTACTAGTTAGTATTGATTGATGCTTGGAAAAATGCCTACAAAAACTTTAATGTAATGATTAATAATGAACATTTTATTAAAATTGCTGATATAAAAATGAAAGGCGGTGTCGTTAATTGGTATTCAGCTCTATAAACAAAAAAAAAACACATAAGTTTTCAGGATCCCGGTCCGTAGGGATCCCGCGGGATTGGAAATTCTAATCTCGAGGGATCTCGAAAGGGCAATCCCGACTCGGGATTGCATTCCCTACTTCCAGCCCGCGGCAAATCTTCGATCACTGTACGCTCCTCTTTGACTGATTTATACCACTCGTACGCCTGAGTTTTGGACATACAATTATTTGAGAATGATCGTTGCTCAACAAATTCAGCCATAAAATTGTTCTTCTTCTATATCTTCTTCAACTTTATTTAGACTCGAGAGTCTGTTTGCGCGGGGGTTTCCTCTTGTGATGCTGAATTGCTCTTAGCATGCTCTTTGTCCTGACAGTATCCTCCCTCGCTTCAATACCAAATGCGAGGATAGGTCGCATACAGGTCTATCAGGCGTAGCTATCTGTTCTCATATCTTTATTCCTCCATACAACTCTCAGGCAGCCTGCCACAACTGCAGCCTTATCCACCTGAGGCCACCTTTTTGGGGAGGTCACGAGAGCTGAGCATTTCACTGCCAGTTTTAATTATTTATTTATTTATTTATTTAATGTTTATGGAAGACCAACAGCACAAAAAAAAGCATAGAAAACATTGATACAATATAGATGGCCAATTACAGGTCTCCACATTTAGAAATATATTAATTATATAGAAAGAAAGAATAAAAAATTTAAGCAAACAGAAATATGTCAGTAATGATAAACATTTATGATATACTAAGGCATATTAATTATATAGAAAGAATAAAAAAATTTAAACAAACTGAAATATGTCAGTAATGATAAATATTTATGATATACTAAGGCATATTAATTATATAGAAAGAAAGAATAAAACATTTAAACAAACAGAAATATGTCAGTAATGATATATATTTATGATATACTAAGGCATATTAATTATATAGAAAGAAAGAATAAAAAATTTAAACAAACAGAAATATGTCAGTAATGATAAATATTTATGATATACTAAGGCATATTAATTATATAGAAAGAAAGAAAATGCTAAAATTTATGCTACAATATATACAACAATACAAAAACAACAAATATTAATTACTCACTATTTTTACCACGTGTCAATAACAGTTATACCAACCTAACGCAAAAATAATTTTTGAAATATCTCTAGCGCGGGATTTTCAAGTGAGAATTTCCGGGTACTTTTGGGACAGAAATGCTAACATATAGTATAATATGTTTTATCTTTTTACAAATTAGGTCAGCCATTTCCTCCCCATTCTTGATCCCCCTTTTACCTTTCATTCTTTAATTCTCTATGTTTTTAACTTGCTTAATCTTTAGTATTATTTTACCTTTCATTTTTTGAGCCTCTCTGTTATAATGCAGCAATTCTTTTAGCTTGTTAATTTTGTTGAAACTTGTAAGATAATGCGATGCTCCCGGATAGAGTGGAGATCCGTGGTTTGAATCTCAGTAGCAGCAAAAGTATTTTTTCTTTTATTTGATTTTTCTGCATGTCTGTTCTAATCGATTAATAAATTTGCTATGCAATTTTCGTAACTTCATAAGCGAGTGTAAATACGGGAAGACATCATAACTTGATGTCATTTTCTTGCATCCAAAAATTTCACTCTCAAAGAATAAGATCAAAAAAGAGGTATTTTAAAATTCGCCCCGGGAATCTGATTTATATTCAGATATCTCAATTGGCAGTGGTGAATACTTGCATTTCTGGAGTAATATAATTAAATTCGTCGGAAGGTTTTCAACATTGATAACCCGGAAAATGCTATTTCATTCTGATAAAAAATAAATCAGATTTTAAACAGGTCAAGAGGGCCAATCACCGAAGTCTTTCCATCACAAAAACACCCAGGTTGAGTAAATCACATAGATTTACTGTGACCCCACCGGGAATCGAACCTGGAACCCTCCGTGCGAGACGCCAGCGTCATACCGACTTGGCTGCGATATTTGTACTATCCCATGTTCAGATATCCTGTCCTCAACCGGATATCCTTGCCACCTGTTAGGCGCAGAAATCCATGTGCCCGTAATCCCCAATTAACCTTTCTGGTTTGATTTGATTGCAGTGGAGCCTAGGCTACCCCCCATGTACAATGCGTCCCCTATCTCGGACGCAAGCCTTCAGGGGGGCGAGCCGAGCCTTCCCCTACTGCCATCTTCCGCCCATCTTAGCAGGCACGTCACTAACATGTGAGTACATTCCTCACTCAAAGCATCCCTTATATCTACAAGTGACAACCCCTTTCGTAAATGACAAAGAGTGTGGTTATAGCTTGATTCTTTAACTTTAGTCGCACTTCTCGAATTGGAGCTTATTCCAAACCAACGTGTCCATAATATTGTAAGCGCGGTGGCAATACTTGTGATGTTTTATGTCCACAATATTGTAAGCGCGGTCGCAATATTTGTGATGTTTTATGTCCGCAATATTGTAAGCGCGGTCGCAATATTTGTGATATTTTATGTTCACAATATTGTAAGCGCGGTCGCAATATTTTTGATGTTTTCATCTTCCACGCCCTTACGATAACTTTTTTACAGTGGTATACATTTGATTATGCTGCTATTTTGGTAGCTGTGTAAGTCAAGATCAATTCTTGATAAATATGAATATTTTTGGCACCCCGACAAACCCGCGCAGGACAAAGCCGCGAAAAATCATCACGCGCAAAACAATCCCGACAATGCAGCGGCGACAAAGCCGCGCCGACATTATCCGAGAGAGTCAAAATTATAAAATTTAAAAAAAAATAACATTTATAACCTAACCTAACAAAATCACATTAAAATCTTAGCAGATAGACGAAATGCTTCAAAATGTAAATGCGTTAAATGTATGTAAGTATTAACGCCTTTATATAGTAATATCATGTAATGTGGATAAGTTAGACTATATAAGAAGTATTTGGTAAATAATTGAAAAACTTAAACTTTCTTAAAATTTTGAAACTATTATTTTTATTTATTTGTGTATTTTTAAATATTTCTAAAATTATTTTTAATTATTTCTTTTTATCTATGTGTATAAATAAATATTTAACTTTAAAATATGGATATTACTGTATTTGTTACCAAATAGTGTACATTGCTGCTTTGCTAAGAATGTTCTTAGGTTGTCAAGGCCACACAGAATCTTCTGGTTTGCGTCTTCTGGGGTATTATACCGTGTTTTTACAACGTTTCCGATCCCATTACAGAGTTCATCATCAGGGCTGATCACATCAGCATAAAAACACGGCATAATACCCCAGAAGGCACAAACAAAAACACAAACAAAACACAAACAAAAACTCCTTTATGTACAGATCCACAAATTCATTTAACACAAACTATCACCACATTGACATTTTCAACGCAACAATAAGAAACATAAAACAAACAATAGCTACACTACCGCACCCAAACTAATTTGTACATTATATCTTCCCTTCTACTCCCGTCCCACATTCCCCTCCACCCTCTCCATTCGCTATTAATGTATGTTAAAGTAAATTTTTAAATTCAGTGGAAAATTTTTAAGATTGTTTTAAAATAAATAAATAAATAAACACACAAATACACACACTCACACAAACTCACTATTGGACATGTTTTTTCTTATTTTTTTATCGATTGTATATATGCGTTTTCTTGTAATTGGCCCAAAACTCTGTACATCAATTATTGTTTTTTTCAAGATTGATTAATTATATGGCTGTAAGAAAACCAATAAATGAAAATAAAAAAAAATAAAAATAAAAACCAGAAGATTACTACTTTGCTGTTTTTTTGATATTGCTCAATGTGATATTCTATGCTTTGGTGTTGATTCGAATATTTCATTCGTAAACATACGATTGTTTCATATTTAAAGGGTTATTTATCAATCTAGCATTATTGTTTTATTTGAACAAGTTTTTCAAAGATCCTACACAATTTTACTTTAATTTGTATTTAATTACGAATATCTCACATAAATTATAAACGTATAAAGCAATGATTTTACCACTAATATAATAAATTTTTAATTGTTTGCCTTCATATATCTAAGAATATATTATCTAAAAATATTTAGAAAAATTTGAATACATATTAAAACACATAATTCTCTTTGTAAGAATGCCCGCTACTAATGCTACGAGATGGCGCAAATAATAATAAAGTATAAAAAACATAATTCTATACATATGTTACATTGTTCGTCACTAGCTTGACCGAGACTCTACGCAACGCTAAATGGCGCTATTCTTACAATCTTAAATAACAATGAATATCAAAATTGCGACATTTTTATGAGCTTGTAGCTAGTGACATAATTAATATCTGAAAACTAAATAGATGGTTTTTATCATTTGAAAAGTTTTAATGAAATACGTCAACAATTTCACTGTATCAATGCCTTATTATTAAACTCTGGTGAAAGAATGTAGCACTTTACCCTTTTGAATTTTTATTATTTTTATATTTAGTCTTTTTCCCAGTTAAGGGGGTGACTGTTTGACCTTAGCCATCCACTGCCGCCATCGCGAAATTCTTCTACTATGTATTATTTTTCTTCTTCTGTTATTACCTTTTCTTTGTTCTTGTATTTATTTATGTATTTCTTTTATGCAAAAAAGACGTATCTAATGTTATCGGTCTGTGAATGGTTTTGTTTTTGCTGCCGTGCCGCCTCGCACCGGTTTATACGACCCTTGCGGGGCAGCACGGTCTTGCATTGTAGCTAAAAAAATGTCAACCTGGAGACGAATGAGAAGGACCGATGTGGGAGCTTTTGCTCATAAAACGGTCCTGGGTAAGCGGTGGGTACCATTCACATTCACAGCACTTTACCCTGACATTTTCATGATAATTTTTTTTTCTTCCAGATTACCGTCAATAGAACCTCTTGCATCCAGAAGGTCCCAAGCCACCGGGCCACTGCCGTCCGTCATCACCTCCACGGGCGTGGCTCCTCAGGAGAGGGACTTCAGGAACCACTAGCTGCTCCATCATCAGCCTAAGACGCTACACCACCGACCACAAAAGAAAGAAGCCCGTCACTTCACCGCCAAAGTACAAAGGAACGCATAGCCGTTTGAAAGTGAGGAAATACGAACCAGCCGCAAGAACTGACAACTAAAGAGATATCCGCAGATTAAAGATGCCCGCTCTACGTCGGCAAAGAGACGGTGATCATTGAGCATCGCAAATACAGAGACTAAAAACCATCGGAAAAATTTCGACCGTAATAAAGTTAAAATAGATTTGTATTAAATATGGTGTGAAATTTCGTCGCATGGTCGTTGCAAATATCACCCTCAATGCGCATAAAATTACTTCAGAGTGGGTAAATCTTGAAACATTTGACTTTTAAACACAATGTTTCAAGATTAATTTCCAGTAGGTACATTAGATCATAAAATCAAAACACGTGTGCCAAAAATGATAACAATTTCAACTTCAAAATGAACAAAAATATAAATATATTTTTTTATGTAAATTACCAAATATTATTTATAATATAATAATTATTAAGTGTATCTACTTTTATTGTGAGACCAAAATACTTTTAATTGCCAAACTTTCATGTTTTCTAACCACTGTTATAAATATTCGTACCGGTCTTCGAGAATCGGTTGTTAATATTGCAAACCCCTTACCGAACCGTTTGTCGCTGAGTATTTATTATAAAATTAATTACCAAGTGGTTATTTTTTTACCGGTACGTATTAAGACACACGTTAAACTATAATTTTATCAGAAAATTTATGAAAAAAATGACCGCAACTGAGACGCATCCTTTCCCAGTGCACATTTGTCTGATACCGAAAAGAAGAGCATGTACATAATTATAAATAAAATATCTAAAATGTATCATTTTAGATATTTCATTTCTAAATAAATACATAATTTTCTTTTCTGTCTCGTCGGGAAAAATTGTTGGGAATGTTGCATTTCAGTCACAGCGGAGGAGCTTCACGGGAATAGACATGACGAGGTCATATTTTTCAATGATTTTTCCAATGAAACGGATATTTTATACGAACCGTGTATTTCACTGAGAAGCAAATCTCGACGTTTCGCCGAAGTCTTATTCAGCGTCAACAGGAGAGCTATCTACGATAAAGGTCGCCTGTATGCAATATGTAGTAATTACATCTTCGGACTTTTCTGTGAAGACTCTTAAAGGCGGAATCAAAGTCGTGAGAGCAGGGCGCCAAATACTTGAAAGTTTGCAAGTGTCGTTTCTATTGAAATTAAGATGTTTGTATATTTCAATGGATTCCCTCACTCATTCAGGTATATGATGCGGTTCTATTGATAAGATTTTTGTCTTGTCAGATCTGATCAACAAAACCGAATCCATTGAAATATACATACAAACATCCTAATTTCAATAGAGACGTTTCGACACTAATTTCAATGATTGCGAAATTTGCTTCTCAGAGAAATATACGGTTCGTATAAAATGTCTGTTTCATTTAACACATAAATATGTCTAACGACCGTAGTAATAACCTCAACTCTTTAATAAAATAATAGGTTAATATATACCTTAATAAGTTCCAATAAAAAAATGTATAAATAATTGTCCACCTTGTAAAAAACATCACCAAATTTTAACCAAACTTCTGGTTACCAGGGTAGTATAACCCTGTAGTAGGAAAATATTTAGGCTATACTGTAGGTATAAAGGCATCATAATTTTAATAACTGTTAATTAGCACAGTACTTCCTTACTTTCTTACGTGCTTAAAAATAAAAAGTAACAAAATAAAACATGTTCCTAACAAAAACAACGTGTAGACAAGTTTTAAGTATTTTATTTTAATAATAATTGTAAATAAGTAGAATTTAATTTCATTGATCATGTAAACCAAAGCTTACTTCAGTAAATATATAAGATATTTTTTAAGGTTTATTTATATATACATATAATAATAATAAAGTTAATTAAAGATAGATTTGTGAATTTTGCTAGCATATTGAGTGATAGTTAAAACAAGTGCTACTATTTAGAAATGCGTATCTTTTATCTAGGTTTACAACTGAATGAAAAAAAACTAAAGGCATTTTTTTTTACATTTGTATTTTTTAAATGCTTTTAATTATTTTGCCTTAAAGTGATGTCATTAGATGGAAATAGTCCAGTCGGACTTACAGGTCCAATTTTTCGTATTAATAAAAAATGTATCAAATAATCTACAGGGTGGTATAAATGATAGGAACCTAGCATAAAATATAAGATATCATAAAATTCTGAACAAAAAATGATTAATAAAAAATTTGTCTAAAAAGCTTCAACGCCGAGATAAAAAGAAAAAAAATTGCTTCATTAAAAAGGTACTGTAATTTCAATATGTTTTCACAATATTAATTTTTCCTTGTCATAAAATAATGCTTTATTTAAATTTCAAAACTTTTCTATTATTTTTTTAATATATTGAACGTCCATACCCGTAAGGTTGTGAACAAAAAATACTGGTATACGTTTATAAATATTATTAAGTCATGACTTTCAAAATTTATTAACGATACAAAACACTTTATTTAATATGTAAGTCAAAATAATTATCTAATGTGTAAATAAAAAATATTGATAAACAAAATAGCAATAATATTTATAACTGCTGATCCGTAACGGTATGTGTGCCTAAATGTGACCCTAAACAACACCATTGTCTAGGTGGTGTTGCCCTGTATCGGGGTACATGTCTGACACGCGCTCTACATTTTTTTAAAAATTCAACAATGAGTGATGCTGAATATTTTTCATCTTCAGTGACGATGCGATCCAAATGGAGCTTTTGCCTCCTCAATCTTCCACCTCCATGATATTTAGTCTTCTGCTGTACATTTCTATCAGGAAGAGGTCCTTAGCGTCAATATTTCATGGTCTCCCTATCGGAGCTTTGGTTTTCCAATCATTTGAATATCCATAGAGCATCCTTTTTGGGATTCGTGAATCCAACTTCCGTTGCAGACCTACCTATCTCAGTCTGGTCATATATTAAGGATCTCTTCTGTGAAGTAGTGACAGCTATTTAGAAATTTAAAATGAAATAAAAATAGTGGTAATGGTCGTATTGCCTCTATTGGGAACATAATTTTATATCATTAGTGTTTAAATATGATTACGATAACAAGATTTGTATAACAAATTTACACAATTCGCAAGAGTTATTCTTGCTACTACTAAATGGCAAATCAAACATAGCGCAATTCAGCTCTTAACTGTCAAATTAGCTGTCGCTGAAAAAAGAGTTGTCAATTAGAAAAACAACACCTAATGGCATAAAATCACCTTTCAAATAAGGCCTAGCTTGGCTGTTTTTACGTGCTTTATTTAATTCTAAAGTTCTGTATCTCTAAAAAACTCTCTATATTTGATTGTATCGATGGTTGGTAACTGATTTTTTTGAAATTCAATAGTTATCAATCGATATACTAGACAACGATTAAATTCCAGTTACCAATCATCGATACAATTAGATACAAACCTCAAATAACGGTTATTGTGTAACCGGTTAAAATAATTCTATTTTGTCCGTCACTACTGTAAAAGTTTTTCATTGAACTGGGTTTTTCGAACTATCATTCAATGGTACTGCAACTTGCAATTCTTCATCACTTCTATAGTGTTTTCCACCAAGGAACAATTAAGTTTGGGAAAATGCTGAATGTCTTTTGGAGCATGGTCCGAATTATAGGGTAAAAGATCTACCTGTCGAAAGCTTTGTTGCGGAGTTTTAGGCTAATATGTATACCTATGAATACCACAGACTACTTATAAACTATGAGCTTAAGGCTAATGTGAGGTATGGCTATAAACTAAATACCAAAGTAATATATTATTGTACCATATGTTTTTCATTTAACGTAGATTTAATTATTTATTTAAATGTTTAACTTTGTTTTATATTTCTCCTATTCTAGTTAATCCAAATTAAAATTTGGGTGACCACCAAGTTTCAAACCAATAATTATATTCGGTACAAAATATTTTTAAGGTATTCATGCCATCAACATTTTTACAAACATTACTTGAATAGTTTAATATATGAAGGTTCTACGTGGCATTCTTTCACAATACCCTCTTAATCTATATTATTTATAGAATAAGAAGATTAAAATGGATGAAGTGTGTGCAAATGGACGTAGTTACGCGAAAAGGATCCACGAGGAGAACACGAGGAAGAGTTTTAACGGTGCCTATATAATAAATTGGTCTGAAATCAATTTACATTGTAACTTTTAGAGTTTTACATATCCTTTTTGATTTTATCATATATTAATATATGCTTTTTATGTTTGAATTCTATATTGTCTTTTATAATGTGTATCTTGCATTAATATTTTTTCTTTCTCCTTTTTTCTTCTATTCTGCAGAAAATACTTTAAAATGAGAGGCGGTTTACCTAGAACAGGCCTAGCCTAATTGGAAAATCGCCAAATTATATTCTGAATATAATATAATATAATATAATTCTGTGTAAACAAATAATAAAAAAAATTAAATCTAATACCAATGAAAAAAAATTTATCAACTTCAAACCTCTAAAGTGAGTGTGTGGATTGGATTTTTTTCGTTTAACTACGTCCAAACGCGAATCAGTTCTTTAGAAGATAACTGTTACATTTAAAAAATGCAAAAAACCTTAAACTCAAAACACTTAAGCACTTGTAATATTACGCTTTCACAGGCGCGTGCAGTGAGAACAAGAAGCATGACTTTTTCCAAAGCACATATTTGAAAAGAAACCGAAATAAGAGATATAATTCGTGATATTCTTATCACAATAATTAACATCTTATGCAGATTTTACTATTTCGCAATATTCTGCCAGACAAACATTTAATATTCGATTTTTTTTCCCAAATACACGTTTAAATAAAAGCCATGCTTCTTGTTCTCACTGCACATCTCTGCGCTTTCATCTTCTAATAATGCCTTGCATTACAGGGTATTTGGGTAATTTTTTTTTAAACTTACTTAAAAATCCGTTATAACTTAAAATATTGTAACTTTGTATGAATCAAACGACGACAATCGAAACAAAAATATTTTTTGGGACTACTCTGAGCTATTTTTGAAATTTCACTAATCGAGGCATTGTGTGGTATGTTAAAAGTGTATAAAATATATTTTAAAAAATTCAGAGAATTTCAAGAGTGTACTTATTAAGCCTAATAAACCCAACATCAATATCTTTATTCTTAATTTCATAAAAAAATCATAAAAATACCCTGTTTTTCGATCGCCCAAAATAGAATCCTGCCTTAATATATCAAAAATAAATTTATAAAATATATCTCAAATTATAAGCGACTTAAAATATTTTTTAAACTATTATGCTGTTTTTATTTAGTAATTATTGTAAATATATATAATTTAAATATTTCATGTAATGTTATTCATTCTAGGCTTATTGATTTTTAATAAAATACAATAAAATAAATAAACTTATGTAAAAAGTCAATAATTTCTAATAAACATATCAAATATCTTTAAAAAAAATGTTTTCATTTTACAAGTAGGTATTCCACCGGTTGTCTTTAAAATATCTTCTAAATAATAGGAATTATGACAGCTTTTGAAATAACATTCCATATTTTAGGAACACGTTCAATATTACCGAAAATAACATTATTTTAGTAATGAACTAAGTTTTTACGCAAATAATTGCATTTTCATCTACGTGTGAGTATTTTTAATTTCGCGCAAAAACGCCCGCAGCTGTCATTTCGTCCACGTGACTTCAAGCCTCAATAAAAATTGAATTGTGTCTATGGCAACGGTTCAAGGACACGGTGATGGGTACTGAGGCGTGACGTCATTCGCTCTGACCGGTGTTTCAGTTAAAATTGTCGGATTGCACAATTTAATATTTTTATTTTATTGAAAATCTTATTAATCTCAATGTGTATATTAAAAGTGGATTTTAGAATCCTTTCAAAATATTTTCTTCTCTAAAATCACTTATTCTTTAATTGTTTAATACTATTATCATGCTTATTATAATAAAAATCGAACAAAATCTGATGGATCAATATTCTCATCACATAAAAAGCAGACAACAAAGAATAATTAGATTATTCCCTTCTATTTTCAGGATAACAATATCGTTATAATATTCTAAGACAAAATAGACGGGATGTACTTATTTAGTATTAATTAAGCAAGAATTTACGAAAATATATTATCACTGGATCGTCGCTGTGGTAGGCAAATGAAACACTAACACAATTTAAACTTTAATTTACTAGGCAAAATCATGTTTAATTACTGAATAATCACAAGCATAAGACAATATGTAGAAAGCCTCTCAGCCACTACCTACCCCTCTAGGTATATATTTAAATACCTGTTATTTAAGTAAAAAAAATATTTCATTTAAATCATAAAGTGGTAATTTCCTAGTCTTAGAATTTGCGATAGCATTCAACAATTCTGATTTAAATATTACAGGACCTCGATTAGTTTCTGATATTTCAATACCAATGCGAGAGTCTTCAAAATATATAAGTTATCAAATAACCCTGGACAAGAATTGAATTGGAGCCCTGTTCTTAAATTCACACTAAATTTTGTAATTCACAATTGACACAATCTCTGATTACTAGAGATCACTTCTCACACGTCGGTAGGTACATTCTTGATTTACTATCGCTGAAACACGAAATTCTCGTATAAAGGTGGGTAAGCGTTAATATTCTCTTTCTGTTATTAAAATTTATGATTTGTAATTAACACACTTACCTATACATAATGTAAGTAAATAAATTAAGTAAAATAATAGAATTGTAGTAATTAAAAAATATATACTTGAAACAGTTACGTCAGTGGTCGACTGTACAGTGATTGGATTCCCACCACATTCCCGGGACCGTTTTATTAGCAATGCTGAAATATCGGTCCTTCTCATACTTCGCCAGGTTGACAATTTTATCTATGAAGGCATATGGCACGGATATGTGCTGAGACGTGTAAAGGGCGCCCCAGAAAGGAGAGACCAAAAATCCAACTACTGTACGAAGTTCAGATGGTAGAAGTAAGTAGTCAAAAAGCACGAAAAGAAGAAACATAAATATTAGCAGATTAAATATAGGTTTGCAGTAAATAATAGAAACAGCACTGGTTTGAAGCGGATTCTAAAAGAAAAAAAAGATAAACAAATGCGAATTAGTGGTAGAATGTACAGGTTAAGCTGAAAACAATCAACGCATATCAGAGAAGAATAAACATATTACACAGGGTGTAACAAAACTAGTCCATAATACATAATACAATAGAACGTTGATTATGAGTCAAAAATGTTCGAGCAACTATGAACTAATATTAATAGTTATGGAGATATGAGACATCAAAGTTTGCATTTTTTTTCAATATTTCTGAGTTATTTTTTACTAAAGGTTGAAGTATCATTACATTTATTTGATTCAAGTTAAATAAAATAATAAAAAACCTTTAAAAAAATCCAATTGGAATTGGAAGGTTTTTATCATTCTATTCGACTTGTATTAAAGGGAATGAATTTTTCATATTAGATATAAGTTACTATAACGATAGTCCAACGTTTCGCAAAAAATAAGTCAGAAATGTTGAAAAAAAATGCAAACTTAGATTTCGCATATCTCCATAACTATTGATGGTCATGGTTGCTTGAACATTTTCGACTCATAATCAAGACAGCAATCCACCTGTTATGTATTGTGGACTAGCTCTTTTACACCCAGTACAAAAGAAAATAATATACTAAAATGGTCGATTGTGCCATGATTAAAAAATCGATCAGCGAGTTAGACTTCATCCAAAAATACAATACAGCGATTTGTAATTGTGGCAATCATCCTATGAAAGACTGTGAAGTAGTTTAGAAATTCCTTTCGGTACAGAATTGGTATTTTTATTGGTCGTAGTACTGAAGGAATCTCTATTCGGAGTAGATTTGTTACAGAGTGGACAGCATTTTTATTATTTAAAAAATGAACCGAAAACAAAAAGAAACAAATTTAAAAAGCGTATTGCTGTTTAATGTCCAGAGGGCTCTGATGGGAATGTGCGTCCGGTTGTTGTGCCCGGCTTTAATATAAATAATTCCTCGAATCACGATATTTCTACTAACTAACTTAACATCATGTCGTTCGCCTGCAGGGGAAGGAAAAGTGGATGAAACACCACATTCTTCTATAATGCTTCGGCTACATCCGTACATTTTTTTAAAATTTTATTTAATTTAATATAAGGTACAAATTAGTGATGCAACGAAAACTACTTTCTCGAACAAGAATACGAATATCAAGTCTACTATTCGGCGAATACGAATACGAATAATTCAAAAGGATAATAAATAATAATAATTTTATGATTATAATTTACCACCGGCAAATTTTTGTTCAAAAAGCACAACATTTTTTTTATCCGTTTGTACATTCACAGCGATTGAAAATTAATATCACTTTTTTCACGCTTACGAGAGGACATGTTATTAGATTTAATTTGAAATTATTTTATAAAAGTTAACACTTTTACACATAACGGAAATAAAATGGAACGAACAAGATGTTTTACGAAACAAAAACTACACGAAATGTGCTCATTTCGTGTATTTTTTGTTATGCTGTGGAACAAGTAACAATTGACAACTTGAGAACTCAACAAATCCGATGTTAGGGGAATTCCCGATAATAGAGTGGGTATGTGTGTTCGGATACACGGTGCACAGCCAAACCGTAATTTGCATTGCGTTCAGTTATAAATAGTTTGTTTTTAATATTCGTGATGATATTCGGCGAATACGAATATTCGGTAAATATCTACTATTCGGCGAATACAAATATTCGTATTCGTATTCGTTGCATCACTAGTACCTACAAATACAAATCTTACATATGTACATATTAAATTGACTATTTTTATTAGACTTTGTTAGTCAGTGAAGAAAAGCTCTCGAGTCTGATAAGGGAGCCTCTTGTTTTCTTCAGCAGGAGCAGTTATTATTTTTTATAAAGGTATATATATTAATCATTTAATAATATGGGTAATAATAGAAGATAATTAGATAAAGAATAATATTGAAGTAAAACCAAATTTATTGATCAATTAGAAAGAAAAAAAAGAAAAATCAAATAAACGAAAAAATATTTGATAGCTACCGGGATTCGAGCCACGGATCATGTTAATGAGAGGTCCGATAGATCTCTCTCTCTCTCACTTACGCATTTTACGGGGTAGTACTGGCGATGTGTAGAATTATTTTATGTTATTATCGACATATTACTTTCTTCAATTTATTTTTCTCAAATTTTCTGATTATTTTACATCGTAGTAATTTTAAATTGCCACTATGATACACATGCAACTATGGAGTGACATGCACGGTATAAAAATGTGAAAATTCGAAGATACAGGGAAAAAAATATATTAAATTTTTTTATTTGGAAAAGGTGTTTATTTTGAATAGATTTATTATAGGTATTTATATATGTATGATTTCCTTCGCATTAATTCAAGTCGAATAAAATGATAAAAACCTTTTTTACAAAAACTTTTTTACAAGGTTTTTATCATTTTATTTGAGTAGTATTGAAGCGAATAAATTTTCCATAATCGATATAAGTTACTGTAATGATAGCTCGATTTTTATTTATCAAAAATTTAGTCAGAAATATTGAGAGAGAAAAAATGCAAATTTTGATATCGCATATCTCCATAAGCATAGGTCATGGTTACTTGCACACGCAGGTAGCAAGCAGCGTTGAGCATCCCTACCGACATTACGATTTACTGCCGGAGTCGTCAGATTGCAAGGGCCCGACTATACTACAAGTGCATCGACGCTATCCACTTTGACACTTTTACAAAAAAATAATGTAATGCCTCGGTGGTAGGGTTACAACTTGCCGCACCGCGCGGTATCGATGGCGGCGCTAAGATTCCAGACACCAGTATCAGTGTCTGGCTGCCCCACCGCGCTGGTAATGGGGGACATGTGCCGCGCGTGTGTGTGCGTGTGTGTGTGTGTGCGTGACGCGTCTAGCGACGTGGCGCAGGGCCGGCGCCAGGCGTTAGGCCGGCCGCACTTTGGATACGAATTATTACGTACGTATTCGTGCGACTATAAAAGTAAAGGCAGAAATCTTCAAAAAATTAATAAAATGTTTTGAATACAGTCACCGAGGATTATTAATTTAAAATGTACTGAATTCTTGATTAACTTGTTATTAATTAATTAATTAATTAATTAATTAATTAATAAATTAAGAGTAGCTTGTTGGTCTTGTGGTTAGGACACTGGCCTCGTGATCCAAAGGTCGCGGGTTCGAACCTCACTGCAGACTAACAAGTTAGTCCTATTTTCATAGCACAAGCGTTTAGCTTAGTTTGAAAATAGTAAGAATATTGATGTGACATGTATTCCGTGTTCACATCTCTATTTTTTTTAAAAAATAAAAAAAAAAAAAAACTATGTTTCCTACAAAATCCCGAATTCGGTACATTATAAATTACTAATCCTTGACGACTGCATTTAATACGTTTGGATATTGCTGCCTTTGCTTTTATACCCCACATATATACCCTGACGAAACTACGATCATATCGAAACACGGTCGGTAACAATACAAAAATAAAGTGGTAATGATACAAAGGTTAATATTTTATCAATTTAATTATCATAAAATGGATATTATTATTATTCTCTGTTCGACAGAGTGAGACGAAAGTAAACAAATTAGCAGTGAATGTAATGCTGGCTGGAGTTTAATAAATAGAATATAAAAATGATCGCTGAAATGGTTTGATCAGTCCATATAGACCTTTTAATTGGCCCGTTTTTAAGGAACGTACAAATTGATCATTCGTACCGGAGAAAAATATAAAACTTAAAAAAATGGTTTTACAACATAGTCCATATTGATATCAACGATTCGTATATACAAGCATATTATAGTGAAAAATTATGAGTACTGGTGTGAGTTAATTTGGGTTCACGAAAAGTATTAATAATATTAAAATATACGATAGTACATAATAGTACGTTATTCTTGGGAAATTCTTCAAGATTTCAGTGAACGGTTATAAACAAAATTATTCTCTATATACAATGTCCGTCACTAACGCTACCGAAACGCTAGATGGAATGTTTTCACAGACGTTGCTCGCAACCAAATTATATTGAATTGTGTATGTTGTCACGGGACGTGGCTTCGAGAGACAAATGAAAACACTAGAATTTTTACACGGTTACGAGTTAATTTTTAATACTGTTCTTAATTTTGTTGTCGCCAAATATCTTCCAAATATTTCACGCACCTATTATTAAACTGTCCCTTAATTCGCAGTAATTAACGCTATTTCTAGTCCTTGATCACTTCTGATAAATATTTGTTAGTTATTCGCCCGTAGTAACAATTTGCCATGGTTTCCTCTTTAATTCACTTTTTACTGGTTTCGTTTACTAATATCACGAGTGGTATCATTGATCACGTTGACTGTTCGCTCGGAGATGTCGCCTTTTTTAAGTCCGCATGACGTGCCTCTAATATATCAGAATCCCCCCGAAAGGTTATTTCGAGAGCTAACGAGAAACATTCCGAACATTCTAGATTATTCTTCGTACGAATATATTCGGCGATTGAATGTTATCGAATTTTCCAGGGATATAACGCGGTCACGGTTGAGTGACCCCGGATTGCGTGCGTAATCAGTCCACCGTCACGACAGACTGCACACGATCGCGTGTCGCCGCGGTCTATTTTTAGCACTTAGCAGGTACTCAGTACCTCGTGACAATAAAATAATCAGGAATCCGAAATGTTAGCCAGATAGGCCAGATATACGCGGCAGAACATTCCACAAAAGATTCTTCACAGTCGTGTAAACCTGAGAACATTTTTCTAAGAACATACTATTATATGAACGTGGTTATGCAGAAAGCAGCCAACCCACAAAATGCTAAAAATGAGTTATGCACGGGTTTGGACAGCTTCCTACGATATCTTTATATGCTGAAATCGTGCATGCTCTTTGTGCTATAGTTTTTTAAAAATTCAAATTTTTTTAACCCACATCAAAATTGCACTTGGTGAGTTTTGCCTCTAAAGGGACGATATTTGTTCAATCATTCTTAAAACATATTAATTTAATAACCACGACTACGACAAACAAGACTTTTTTACACAAAAGAAATTTTGAAATAAAAATGACAACTGACTAAACAAACATGCTTATACTTAAATTTAATATTAAAAATAAAAAAAATTATGTGTAGAATAAATCCAAGCCACATAGTACCTATAAAATAACTGACATTTAATAATGTCACTCCTATTTTATAGAATACATCTAACCCACATAGAACAAAATGAGTCCTGTTTTTCGTACCTTTTGACATTTTTCAGAAAGAAACCAACCTGTAAAACGCGTCATATATTTGTAAATGAAAGTTTTTTTCTTATAATTACATTTAAAAACCATAAAAAATATCTTTACAATAAGCCCTACGCAAAAAAATATGCAATAATGCATTAAATATCGACATATTAGATTTTGGAGATTTAAATTTTTAGAAGCCATTTTCTCAGTTCCATGTTTTTTGGGTTGGCTGCTTTCTGCATAATTACGTCCATATTAAGGGCAGATTTATGCAAAACACATACATATCTTTACTTATCACTACTTATAAGACCTTCCGCTGGGTGGTTCTAGTAAATACATCAACGCAGGAACCCTTTATAACATTGTTAAGCCCACCATTGATTAGGTGGGCTAACGTCGTCCCCGGATGCGGTCCTGCTCGCGACACATTATCTGGGCCTGGCGCCCGCCGCATTAGCGGGTATCGAACCGCGATCCGCGGTTTCACAAAGTGGCTACCTTTGCCACTGGGCCGCCGAGAGGTCCTGTGTACCTACAGCTAATTAGTCCCTAATGTCGCCCGACCTGGGAACGCACTCATTAATTCCCGTCTCCCGCGGGATTATCGGATTGTCTATGAAACTTATTTTTAAACCGGTAGACAAAAAAGTAATTTTTAGTGGTATATACTAACATTTTGTCAAAAAGTAATTATTTTTTCAATTGATTCAGCAACATTGTATATTGACATTTAAAAGAAATATTGATTGTATTATTTGTATGTCTACTTATATTATTTGATTAATTACACCTACACGTATCGGAAAACCTTTCCATCGCCAGGGTGTTATATATTTGTCAAAATATCAAAAGGAATAATGTTTGTTTTTCTAAATTATTTGAAAAAATGTTATTATCTTTTGCCGAAGTTCTTGATTACTCGCAGTTATTATTGGAAAAAAACTTTGAATTGGGCTAGTAGTTAATTTTAATTGATTAATAATAATCTTTCTATATAATTAATATGCCTTAGTATATCACAAATATTTATCATTACTGACATATTTCTGTTTGTTTAAACTTTTTATTCTTTCTTTCTATATAATTAATATGCCTTAGGATATCATAAGTATTTTATCATTACTGACATATTTCTGTTTGTTTAAATTTTTTATTCTTTCTTTCTATATAATTAATATGCCTTAGTATATCATAAATATTTATCATTACTGAAATATTTCTGTTTGTTTAAATTTTTTATTCTTTCTTTCTATATAATTAATATGCCTTAGTATATCATAAATATTTATCATTACTGACATATTTCTGTTTCATTAAATTTCTTATTCTTTCTTTCCATATAATTAATATGCCTTAGTATATCATAAATATTTATCATTACTGACATATTTCTGTTTGTTTAAATTTTTTATTCTTTTTTCTTTATAATTAATATGCCTTAGTATATCATAAATATTTATCATTACTGACATATTTCTAAATGTGGAGACCTGTAATTGGCCATCTATATTGTATCAATGTTTTCTATGCTTTTTTTTGTGCTGTTGGTCTTCCATAAACATTAAATAAATAAATAAATAAATAAATAATATTTTGTTTAATTGTTTTTACCGCTGTCCATGTTCTGTTTCGATAATATTGGGTTGTTCCCGAAATTATGCCGATTTTAATTTAAGTAGCTCAGTACCTAGAACCTGGTTCGATTTGTACAAAAGTATATGTGAAGGTACAAATGTGCAGCATTTTTTAAAATGCGAAAGAGAAATGAGTCTGGAAGAATTAGCAATATGCGGTACATGTAATAAAATATGTGGATCAATACGTATCTACTCGGTCTATTGACAAACCTAAATCCGGTTTCTTTATTTTCATTTTATAATATTTTTAATTAAGACGAATTATAGAAGTCTCACAGAGACGAAGCTATTTGTATGATAAACGAGCATTAAAAATATAGAGGTATAATTACCAGCTGCAAAATCTATGTATACCTATTACTAGTTCGTGAGAAAATACTAATCAAATAAGGTTCCCAGATTTGGAACATATATAGAATTTTCAAAAAAAAATTATAAAGTGTGGACGTTCTTACGATGGAATTGGCGAACATTGCCTTATGTGATCACTTAAGCCAGCTCGTACAAGTGTAGAGCCTTGGGCCATCGTATAAGAGTCTTCCAGACACGTTTCTCATAAAAATAGCTTCGTCTCTGTGAGACTTTTATAATTCATCTTAATAATACAATGTTATATAGGTATTTGATAATATAATATAACGAAATAAGTTTAAAATTATTGAAAAAAATATGCAAAACTTTGATATTACACAACTCTATAATTACCGAGATTAGGTGATGGTTGATTGTACATTTTTACCTCATAATCAAGTTCGAAATCCACCTGAAAAAAATACTGTGGACTAGCTCTGTTGCACCTGTATATTCCTATATATATATATATATATATATCCTGTATATATATATAAGCCTTCATACAGAAGAAGAAAAAATATTCTTCGAACAGTTAAGCTGTATATTTCTCTCAATAATAGGTACTGATGACAAA
Organism: Agrypnia vestita; assembly: GCA_016648135.1. Lineage (NCBI taxonomy): Eukaryota > Metazoa > Arthropoda > Insecta > Trichoptera > Phryganeidae > Agrypnia > Agrypnia vestita. Next base: position 185,183 of record JADDOH010023501.1, on the reverse strand, counting down.
TGCGATTTGACATTTCAAAGCGAATTGCTATAATGAAGGTTAAGCAGCATATTAATAGGTGAACGATTAAAAATTTCTAATTGATTAATTTAAATTATTTTCAATAAAATTAGTACAAAAATTTTATTGTTAAAATAAATTATGGTTGAAAAATCAATTATTTTCACGGTTATTGACAGGTCACATCTCGTCCCAATTATAATAATTTCACTATCTGTCTGTCCGTCCGTCAGTCCGTCTGTCTTTCTGTAATCTGTAACTTTTTCGAAAAATTTTTTTTTCTTTTTTTCCTTTCTTTGTACCCTATGAAAAAATTTTTTTCTATGTTTTTTTAAAAAATAAAATAAATAAATACTTATTCCTTAGGAACATACGATAAAAGTACCATCATTTTCGACGGGTTACAGCTAGTAAATTATATATTTATTCTAAAGTGATGGCAGTTCTAAATTTGACGTTAATGTGTTTAATAATAATTTGGCGTCAAGTGTTTGATACCCGCGCTTTATCAGACCCGGCATCTCGGCCCAGAAACGAATGCACCTGACGCAAGATAACACGTGAATGCAATTTGGAGACAGAGATGTTTCCAATTCGGAATCCAAACGCAAAAAATACATCAGGGGAAGGCTTGGTGGTTCAGCACATATTATTATATAACAAGAAATAGACCGAAAATACTGACAGAAAATTAATGATAATAACGTTAATTTATGTTGTATAAAAAAACAATAAAATTGAATTTTTTGATAGATATTATAATTTGTGTGATAGATTTGACTTTTTACTTTATACTATTTAATTTTTTAAATCAAGAAATCCATATTTATATTTGTTTTTAGCAAATAATTATGTAAATAATATCAATTGCTATGAATTTTAATGTTGCAATGAACATTAAAAACTTTTGAAAATCCTAGACGATGCCAACATTATTTTTTTTATGAAATATGGAATACGATCAGTATGCTTTAATTTTTTAATGAAAACACATTTTATCGTTAGATTGCAATTTTAGAACATAGTAATGACATGATATTCAAAACTGTAGGGAGATGTTTCACCGTGACACGTCACAATTTGTGTGCAGTGCATACTTGATCCAATTCCGTGTAGCAAAAGCGTCTAGTCGACAAAACAATTAGCTATGGGTCAGTGTTGATGGTTTCGATAAAATCACTTAGTCGGGTCAAATGAGTAGGTGAATAGATTAAGAACTCGCTATTTTAATGAAGATAATGCATTGTCAACGATCTTATGCAATAACATCAGATTAGCTGGAGCACTACAAGACGACATATCGTATAGACCCTCCATCATCGAGCAGGGACAGCGCCATCGGATTGTGCGGACCACTTTTCGCCGCGCGTTTTCAGTCTTACCCTGATATTTTACTTCTCCACCTTCGCTTGCCCTCGCAGCTTATCTACAAGTGAGAAATAAACATCTACACTCCACCGCAACACTCTTTCATTCCGCTATCACTGATCTCTACAAAACAAAATATTTTTTCGGTCATTTTTTTTTATATCATATGTTTGATCTATCTAATATGTTATTAATATAAATATTGTAAAAAAGACAACTTTAAAATGTAACATGCTGATACAGCCAAAATTATATTTTTAAAATATCATAACAACAAAAACTATTTACTGTTCGAAGAATATTTTTTCTTCTTCTGTATGAAGGCTTGAACTTTGTGGTGACATTATTATTAAAATAAAACACAAATTACTTTGTTTTCACCACTATATTAGATTAAAAAATCTACATGTTTCGAGAACAATGTTCTCTTCATCAGGATTATTGTGTGCTAATCTTAAAAGTTGAAACAAGCAAATATGTTACGGTGAAGGAGCGGTTGAGGGGGTTGGTGAGGGGAGGGGGGGGGTTCGAGGTGTTGATTATTATGGGTCATTTGGAATGTTAAGTGGAAAAATATTCAAAATAGGATTATGCAAAAATTTCGTCTGTGTATTTATTATATTAGACTTAATATTAACATTTTTCCTAATTTCGAGTATTTCTAAATTATTTATTGCGATAATTTTTATATTGGCAAAACAAAAAGAAATTTTGAAACTAGGGTTAAAGAACATATCAAAGCATTAACTAGCAATATTGATTCTGATTTCGCAAAACATCTAATAGAATTTGACCATACATTTGATATTAACACAGGCTTAAAATTTTTACATTTCAACTATAAGATACCTCAAATAAATAATTTAGAAATACTCGAAATTAGGAAAAATGTTAATATTAAGTCTAATATAATAAATACACAGACGAAATTTTTGCATAATCCTATTTTGAATATTTTTCCACTTAACATTCCAAATGACCCATAATAATCAACACCTCGAACCCCCCCCCTCCCCTCACCAACCCCCTCAACCGCTCCTTCACCGTAACATATTTGCTTGTTTCAACTTTTAAGATTAGCACACAATAATCCTGATGAAGAGAACATTGTTCTCGAAACATGTAGATTTTTTAATCTAATATAGTGGTGAAAACAAAGTAATTTGTGTTTTATTTTAAAAACTATTTATAAACATGCCTAGCAGCCGAAATATGATGCCTTACCTTTTATCTATAGATATAAGATAATGCAGTGTTATAAAATGTAAAGAAAATCAGCACATTTACAATGTTCCGTTTTTTTCGAATAGATTAGAAGTGATGGAATGTAGGTAGGTACTTTTATTATTTTTGATTCGTTTGAAATTTGAAAAATGGAACGTTTTAAAAGCTTGTGTTGATATCTGTGAAAAAGAAAAAAGAGTGTTCTGTTGTTTTTGAAAGTGTCTTGTTATATCTGCGCTCTTTTTCTAAAATATTGATAAAACCATTTAATTTTTAGTTTTAAAGTAAATAAAAATCACATACGATTACCAAGTTTCCGAGTTTTTTTTATTTTCTGCAAAGTGTTGATTTCTGGGAGATTTTACCGCAGAGTTTCGATACACGTGCATTTATTTAAAAAAACATTAAAAAAATTAGCCCATAAAAACCAAGTTTTTACAATACTCCCTTTCTCATTTTCTGGTTTCGTGTCTACCAGATGCGTCGGAGTATTTTCATACAACTTACTGATTTGTATAAAAACCATTAAAAATTTGAAAAATCCAAAATCAAACTATAATTATTAATTTTTTTTAACGAAAATTTGATAGATCTTCTTGATCGTCGCCACGAGTCTGCTTTCAAAGATTCAGCTCGATTGGATTACGGGAAAAGGGTTAAAAATTGATCCAAAGTGTTTTCGTCAGGCAAGCAAGCAATCAGACGCCACGAGTTAAAAGAAAGGAAGTAAAAACAAGTTCATCTGTAATTTTGTCTCACAGTCGCACAGCTTCCCCCAGTAAAATATTTAGCTAATCTCCTAACGCGTTGAGTGCCGCCGTCTGCCGCCCTTCTGACAGATGCTCTTCCTCTGACGTCATCGCTCGGGGGTTGGTTGTATTACCAATAGGGGTGACTTAATTGGACTCAACTTTTGCCGCATGTGGCGAAAGTGTTAACGAAACAGTTCAAAAGTGGTTGAATCAAATTTCACTCGTTGATTTTCCTGAAGAATTTCCTTCCAGTTTCGTTGCGAAACATCAATTTTTTGAAAAGATGCGAGTGAAAAGGACAGCAGGAGACTCGATGTGTAATCAGTATTAATATGGATACTAAACAAAAAATTAGTCTTTTTTTTAAAATTATTTAAAAAATTAATATTTAAGATTTAGTCTTTAAGACGTGGCTCTACAGACTCATACTGAAAGCTTCCTACGTGGATAGAGTTACGAATATTGAAGCCCAAATTTTTTTGCATTTGACGCCCGTTGTATATAAAGATATCCCATCCCAATAATAATAATGTCGTCTGTCATTCTTTCGTATATTTTTTGTATAAATAAATTAATACTTATTCTTTAGGCATCGACATCCAAAATTACCGTCATTTTTCACGGGTAAAGGAGTATTTTGTGAAGGTGTTGGTGTGTTAATAATACTATGGTGTGGTGTGTGGTAACGTATTTCTTTTATTTGTTTTCACATTTATTGATGACAACATTTTATAGTGTTTACAAAAATAAATGACCATGTACCATTGTTGCTGAGGGTCTTGGCAGCAAAGTAAACACTACATTAATTTTATGACCTGCCTGCTACACTAGTATTTTACTGTAGATTTAGATAGATAGCACTGTCTGTACTTTTTGTACAGACAGTGCTATTCCAGTAGGTACAGTATATGTGCAAGAATATTTATTATTTATATAAAGTAGTTATTATATGAATAAATCTTAGTGGCAATAAAAAATAACATATATAAATAATAATAATAAAATAATAAATCATTAAAAAATGTAATGATAGTGTTAATTACATGTTATAGATATCAAAAAAATTATGTAAATTGGATAGTGAATGAAAGAATAAAAGAAAATGCATTTTACATGGAGATGCAATTTACATGGTTGTCCTGACGAAGAGACGGGTTAGTCTCGAAGCCGGTAGACAAAAAAGTAATTTTTAGTGGTGTATACTAACATAAATAACATTTTGTAAAAAAATTATTATTTTTTCAATTGATTCAGCAACATTGTAGACAGACATTTAAAAAAAAAATTGATTGTATTATTTTTATGTATCTACTTATATTATTTGATTGATAACTTCTACATGTATCGGAAAAACCTTTCCATCATCAGGATGTTATGTATTTGTCAAAATATCAAAATGAATAATGTCTTTTGTTTTTCTAAATTATTTGAAAAATTATTTATGAATATTATTGCTGAAGTTCTTGATTACTCGCAATTATTGGAAAAAAAAATTAGAATTGGGCTAGTAGTTAAATTAAATTGATTATTAATAATATTTTGTTTACCATTACATGCTTGACTAATTTGTAATGATTCTAAATTATTCAATTTCAAACCAAAATTATTTATGTGTAAAATAGAAAGTCCTAAATTTTTGGCAAAACCGAAACATGTAATAGGTGTACCCGTAAGTAATCAATTATTTTTGGTGTGGAATGTTTGCTTCAGTCAAGCTCAGTAAAGTGAACGTGTAAAGACGTGTTTTATACGCAATATTATAATCCGTGGTCTTGTGACTTGTGACAATTAAATTAATTTTTTTATTACTCTTTTGTAAAATGGCGGACAATCAACTAACTGAAGAACGTTTACGTCATTGCATGCTGTTTCGTTTTCTATCGGGTGTTAATGCAACCGTTGCAACAAAGAAAATTTGTGATGTGTATGGAGACGTATTGAAAGTAAATAAGTGCCAACGTTTGTTTAGAAAATTCTCCGATCATGATTTTGACGTGTCTGATAGCGATCGAAGTGGGCGCCCTGTAGGGTTTGATAATGACGCTAAAAGTCTACCAACAAGATGGCAAAAGGTCCTAGATAACGATGGTGATTAAATCGATTAAGAGTAAAATTAAATGTAGTTAAATTCTTTATTTGTTGCCACTTAAATAATTGATTACTTATGGGTACATCTAATATGTGTAATTAATCAAATAATATAAGTAGATACATACAAATAATACGGTCAATATTTTGTAAAAAAGTAATTAAGCCAGCAGTCGTTTCCAAACAACGGCAATGTGCAGATTCTCGCCTCATTAAGCGGTCCGGCGCGTTTTACGGCCTCCAAGAGTCAAGGTGCGGAGCTGGTCCCTTCCTGGGGCCTCCTGGTCCCTTCTAGGACCTCCTGGTCCCCCCTGGTCCTGGACGCCGGTGCTGGTGGCTGCAGGGGCGCCGCTTATCTTCAGCAGACGGGCGCCGGTGCTCGGAGAGGCGACCCCAACTATTCGGGTCTCCCACAGCCTGCCCGATCGATTAAATCGATACACTGAAACGCGCTTAATTTTTTATGTTTTTTAGTCCCAAATTCTTTCAAATGGTTTTTATTATGATTGGATTTCACGCAGGTGGTTGGTACCGCGCGACTTTCTTGCCTATCGTCTCCAAAAAGAATTGGCGGAGGAAAACTATGCTCGTCTTTCTTCAATCATAACTAACTGACATACAAACACGCGCTGTTTCAACTCTTTATCTTATCTTTCAACGTCATTTTTTACGGGTTACTTTCTTACTGGCTGTAACCCGTCAAAAATGACGGTACTTTTACATGTCGGTTCCTAAGTATTTATTTATTTATATAAAAAAGAAACAACAAGAAAAAAGAAAGTAAAAAGAAAAAAAATACTATAACAAGCGTTATATGAACTTCGACGGACGGACAGACAAAGAAATTATTATAATTAAGATTAATAAGAATAAATTTTATAATCACCACTTATTTTTTTTAAATACCAAAATGTTACGGTTTGGGCCAATGTTCCCTTCATCAGGATACAATGTATAATATACCTACTAAATATTGAAAATCAAAAATCTAAGTATGGACAAACAAAATAAATATATGGTAAATTAATAAATAATGAAGTAAAAGGACCGGGTTATTTATAATATTCAATTTACTATTAACACTTTTTCTTTTTCTAATTAATCCACCTGTAATCCTGTATGATTTGTATGTAAAATTTTGACAGCCTTATTAACTTCAAAAAATGTATAAAAGGAATATGTTAAATTATTCAGAAAAATATCACAGATATCCCTAGCATAGTCCATTCGAATATACATATAAAAAAACTTATATAAAACATATGTGGGCTATAAAATCAAAGGCAGCAATATCCAAAAAAAAATTAATGCAGTCATTGAAGATTGCTAATTAATAATGTACTGAATTCAAGGAAACATAGCCTATAAATTAACAGAAAACATGATTTTGGAAGGGATGGATACATAAAATCTAGAATTCAGTATATTTAAAATTTGATATCCTCGGTAACTGCATTTTTGAATATTGCTGCAATTGCTTTTACACCCCACATATATACCACTTTGATAATGTATGGATTTTCTAATGGCAGGTGGTATTGGTGAACTTTTCATGTTGTAAAGTAATCACTTAAGCTAGCTCATACAGGATATAAGCCCTGGGCCATCCTATGAAGACTTCCATACACGTTTCCCATATAAATAGCTTCTGTGAGACTATAATTTATCGTAATTAAAAATTATGCACTCTTAAAATATAATATCACTTTGATTAACACCATTGAGTAACTTTATTGAGTTTTTACCATCCTGGTTCAGCTCACATCTGCGCCTTCATCAGGGTTGAATATTGATTCTTGTGAAAATTTAACTGTACATTCATTGATTTCTTTCTGAGAATTGAAACTTTTTATCCAATTATATCGGAATGCCATTCACTGACATGCCATAGTCTAAGACTAGGGTTGTGAAACGTTGATAATAATATACCTTAATCGGAGCATTCTTCAAATCCCGTCTACCTGTACCTTCCCTTCATGCTTTTTCATTCGATTAGTAAGTTAGGAGTGTTATTGTTTTCTTGTATTGTCATTACTTCCACTGCGAAATTAAAGAGTGATCTCTTTCTATCTTACAACAAATTGTGTTTTTTATCGTGGCTGCAATCCAACGTAGGTGTTTTATATTATTTGCTAATTTGGCATTAACTTTGTGGAATGATATGACTGATTTATGTATATATAAATAAAACACTTGTATAAGACACTTTTGAGTTAAAGACGCAAATTCAGTCATAAGTATTGACTGAATTGGTATGGATGATTTAAAGGTTAAGGTAGGTACACCTGATAAAGCGTAATTTTCAGTACAAAATAACACTTTTAAGGTGTACCTTACCAAACCTTTATATCATCTAAGTATTGACTCTGAATTCGGGCCTAAGTATGCATTACTAGTTTTGTGAACTACAGATGTTCTTGATGTCATTACTTGCCCTTTTTAAAAAGGCCAAATGATGAATAATCTCGAAAATTTATAAATTAAAAAAAATAATATTTTAGCAAAAAATTATTTAATATTCCAAAATTACTCACCCCTCCTCTCTTTGTTTCCATTAAATCAAACCCCACTCCTGCCTACCCCCTCCCCCACAAATAACCCCACCCTCCCCTATCAGTACCCAAAATATTTTATTTTGTTACAATGCTTGTTAGTTTATATTCTCACCTTTAGATGAGAACATCTTATACTCAAATGTGGTCTCATACAAGTGTTTTATTTATATATAAGTCATCGTATTTTATCATTAATTTTAGGCTGGTTTAAATAAAAATAATAATCAATTTCATGACATTCTTACTAACTAACTTATTAACCAACCTGTTAAGGTTGGTTAATAAGTTAGTTATAACTTAATAATCATAACTTACTAACATCGTCCGGTTCTTCGTAGGAGTGGAATTAAATAAATTTAAAAAAAACGTTAAAATATTATTTAGGTATCCCCATTTAATTCACATATCTGGTCACATAAACATGTACTCGAAGCGACTCCCATTAAGAGGGCAATCTTAATTCAATTTAATATCCCTTGCAGCGGTAAGGGGGAACCTACCCTCCCTTCTCTCCCTTCCCCGCCGCTGCCTATAAATCATCCCCCAAAGAATTATAAATTCATCGCCGCGGAGGCGTGGTCCGATGACAGGATTTTTTGTTCCGTTTCTAATCGTTCCGCTTCGCCCGTCTGATTGGCCGAGCCTTTGGAGTGGGGGGCGTGTTCCGAATGGGAATTAAAATAAGGGGCTAAGATTTATTTATAATTCGTGGGTATTATTTATAAGCCGGGTTCACGATAGCGCCGCACGTGAGACGTGAAAGTTATTTTGTTTTGAAAAATACGATTTTCCCGCGTAACCGAATTTAATGATTTTCTTCGAGCTGTTTTGATGTTGTCGAAGGTATAACCATAAAATAAAAATACGTATTCAAACGCTCCAGATTTATAAATCGGTAATGCGAAGGTTTTTTATTTTATAAATTTAAAAAAAATTAAGTAAGTACCTACCTACATTCTCAGCCGCTCTAGAAAAGCTTATTATTTTAATTTTTTTGGTCGCAGATTGTAGGATTGGTCTGCAACAAGCACTCGATTTCTCCACTCCTCTCTATCACCTGCCAGCCTCTTCATTTCTTGGTAGGTGCTACGGCGCACATCTCCGATAATCTGGTCTACGTAGCTTAATCTCGGGCGGCCTCTACGATTGTTGCCTTCAACGATGGTAGAAAGCAGGCCCGGATGCCTTACATTATGGCCTATCCAAATCGCTCGTTGTTGGGCGATTCTATTCAGGAGCCGCCTCTTTTCGCCCACCCTGCTCAACACCTCGTCGTTTCGGATATGTTCTGACCAATGGATCCTCGCCATGCGCCTGTAGGACCACATCTCAAAGGCCGCTAGCCTCCCGGACATGCTCTGGCCGATGGTCCATGCTTTGCTGCCATACATCAGCACACTCCAGACAAGAGTTTTGATCATGTTCTTTCGAACCTTTAAATCAATGTTGGGGGATTCAAGGATCTTGGATTTTTTTGTTGAGGGTGACTCTTGCTTGTTGTATTCTGCTTATGATGTCTGCCTCTGAGCGGCCATCTTGGTAATTTTTGCTAACCAAATACGTGAATTCTTTCACTTGTTTGATAGCGACGCCACACGACGACGACAACATTTGTCGACAAATTCTCTTCCAACTACATGCATTTTATTTTATCTTTGTTTTTTTTCTGTTGTATTTATCCTCTTAAACATATTATTAAATCTTATTATTAATCGGGCTTATTACCAACATTTTATTTACAAATATCTATCCGAATGATCATCATTACCTACTTGAAAGTAGGCATATATTGGGAAAAAAAAGAAATTAAATATTTATCTAGGAGAATACCATTACTTACAATATTGTCACTGGAAAATAATTAGCAATTAGCGAAGTCTATTTAAACATATTTAAGCAAGTATCTAAGGAAGAAATCTTTAAACGAAAAATGACGAAATTATAATGAGAATAAAGAATATAGTTGTAGTACTTACATAAATAAAATTTCAGATAAAGTGACTAAAAGATTACTAAATAACATTAGAGCTCCGTTTTATACTAACAATGGCTTAGGTAAACTTATAATAAACTACAAAGACAAAATCAACCCGCCAAATCATTCCGGTGTAGGTACCTACCTACCTATAGGTATAAATTCAATTAAATAACTCTTCGGCATTTTTTGTAGGTAAAAAGGCACGTAATTTTAAATGTTACAATTTAATGTGTCTCAACAATAATAACTTATTAGAATTTACGAATCAGCTTTTGGAAATAGGACACGTTTAAAAAAGAAAACGATATTGAGATTCCTCATGTAAATAATATAGGCCGTATATTGGATAATTTAGGAATATAAGTAATCAAGAAATATCTGATCTATAAAGCCAATAATTAATAACTTGTTAAATTTTACGAAAAACCTATTATTTGATATATTTCTCATTTTAGAGTCTACTTGTCAATCTCCCGCACCCACCACAACTGTAGCCACGTCCCCGTTCAAAAATTAACTTTTTTACCAAAATAAGTAATGGATAATTAGTAAGCGTCCGTCCTGTCGAAGATATAGTGGTATCGAAACCGGTAAACGAATTTTATTCCGAGCGATTCATACAAAGTTTTAGTTAATTAATACAACGAAACAATTTTATTAGGAAGCATCGAGTGTATCCCGTAGTTTCGGGTTTATATCCGGGATTTACAAATACAGCAAATGGAACCGGAAGAAACTTGTATTCCTTGGTAGCGAGAAGGTTCTTGTTATAATACTGCTACCCCAGCACGGCCTACATTTCCAAAAAGAAAGAAATAAGCATTTAAATGGAGGCTCGTTATCAGCAACCCTAAACGCCACGCGCGTGGTACAGCGACTAACACACACACCTAGGTAGGTATGTGAAATAAGAAGGGTGGTAGTGGCCTTAATATATTTTAACGACCCATTCAATTCCATCCCCTATAATTAAGATACCTACTTCGTATTACTTGGACGCCATTCGTGAAAAATTATTCTATGGGTATTTGGGGCTGGTTGGCTGGGGGTGTTGGTGATGTGATGGTAAATAACAACGTTTAATATTATTTAATTAGATTATATTTACTCGGGGATGCTAACGAAGAAAATTAAAATTCTAATGTTATTTTATTTAAGAGATTAAACAGCAGTTAGCAAGTTGAAAAAATACAAATATCACAAAAAAAGTCGAAAATTACGAGATTCCTCTAAGATATCATGGAATATCGGTATGATGATTGTTAATGTAGATATATAAAAAGATTATCGAAGGAACAGCAAGTGAAATAAAATAATAAAGTAACAATTTAGCATAATCACACTTAACACATAAACGGATATGGCGATTGAAAATAGTAAAACAAACAGAAAGTTCCTATATAAAAATGTTATTTACCTATTGATGAGTATACCTAAAGATTTTAAACAGTTTTTCTAAATCTTTTTTCTTATTTTGTGTTTTTACGTATTATTATTTGTTTAAAAAATATTATCTAATGATGGTATGAAATCAAAGCCTACAATTATCCCACTGAGCTGTTTCTGACATAAATACAAAAAACCTCTCACCACCCGAGGAAATTTCTCTGGAATTTATGAAACCTACACTTTATTGAAAATAAATTTTTAAAAACAATTGCCACCAGTCTTCCTTTCACATAGTTCAAAAATAAATATTTATCTTTTAATTGCGTATACTGCTGCGTTTATTATTAACATAATTAGATGTTTCAGTCTAAAATCGACATCAACTCTCACATTAGTACGAAGCGGCCATTTTGTCACGAGACACATGCTTAGGGGTTGATAGGTTAAAGGGAATATTGCTGCTTTTGCTTTTGATAGTTATTTGTATACATGATATATTAAGAAAGAGCTGTATTTCATATAAAATCTCGAATTCGACACATTCTAAATTGGCAATCCTCCGTTACTGTAATGAAAACATTTTTTTTTTAATATCGCTGCCTTTGCTTTCGATCCCTCCTATATAAATGGTATTATTTTTTATGTAAAAGCCCAGAAATAAAATAAAATTACGATATTTGCTGAAAATAAATCTTGTGAACCAAAATTTCAAGACCAATCTTCGTGGCCGGTCGTTTGGAATGCAAATATGTGGGAAGAAAAAAAAACAAATATCCATGAAAAATAATTCTTCTTCTTCTTCCTCCACTGCTGGATGTAGGCCTCTTCCATTTTCCTCCACTCATCTCTGTTTCTCCCCCTCTGCATCCAGGTTCTTCCTGCTTGCTGGACTATGTCATAGACTACCTTTTGGGAGGTCTTCCGACGCTTCTACTTTACGTCCAGGGCCTCCACTGTAGGATTCTGGATGCCATCTAGTATCCTCCTGTCGAGCCCACTGCCATTTTAATTTCGCAATATGGTCTTTTTTTCTTCGGCGTCTTATTTCTTCATTTCTGATTTTATCTCGAAGGCTCACGCCGAGCATCTGTCTTTTCATGGCTCGCTGTATACTTTTTAATTTGTGTATGCTTTTTGCTTTTAGTGTTGCTGTTTCTAGGCCACATGTCAACATCGGTAGGATACATGTATCAAACATTTTTCTTTTGAGGCATACTGAGATTTCTTCATTTTCAAACAAGGGTTTTAATTAACCAAATGTTACAAAAAAAGCATTTGAAAAATAATTGAAAATGGAAAATTGTTTGGAGAAAAATTAAAATAAAATATACATTCGAACTACCAACATAATATTATTTTATGTGACGAAAAAAAGGGAGTAGGTAATATTTTTATTTAAGACAAGCTGGTCGAATATTAAGTAAAAATTAAGTTTGTGAGGGAAAACAAAGATTCTCCTATTCTCTAAAAAACAATGTTTCCATTTAATGTTAACATAAGTTATTGTAACATAACTGTAATACTTAGATATAAGGTATCGCAAACTTTTTTGTAGACATTAATGTCCTCTATAAAACTGTAATATATCACTTTGCTCTATTGTCAAAAATTTCCGCAGCGTACGCGATATAAGGTTTTTTTGGTATTTTTTTCACACGTTGGGTTACATTATCGAAGTTTTCATACGGATCACTAACATTTTTGAAAATATTCTGTAGCCTATGTTTATTAGGGATAATGTAGGATTCTAAATGTGAGAGAATTTTTCAAATCTGTCCAGTAGTTTCGGAGCCTATTTATTTCAAACAAACAACCAAATCTTTCCTCTTTATAATATTATTAGTATCATTAAAGGGTAAGAATTTTTTATCCTGCCGTAGATTTGTATACTTAATGTATATAGCACTATTCTTCTTGATTTTCTTTAAATAAATATCTGTTGTGCAGAGGTAAAGATTAAAATTACCGCCACAAGATAAACGTTCTTTAAAAAAATATTGGAGGCCTCGCAAAGGCGCTTCAAAGGCGTCCGGTTTTATTTACTGAATAATCTGGTTAACACTGACGCGAGTTATCTAAGGAGTATAATATGAGAAATATAAGTGATAAATTATCACTAAATGCATCTAAATGACTTCATCCCGTGCACAATCCAAATCTTCATTATAAAGCGGAAAAACTGTTTGTCTGAAGCAGTAAGCTTTCTCGAAATTCGCACAGCGTATTCGGTCTGGAATTTCTAGATCATTGCGACTGTTTTCAGCTTCCAACGCCATTTCCATCAGCGGCAATGGTGCTTTCAACTGTCCAAGTCAAAAAACATGTATTTTTTCTATCATATTTTTCATTTATCAACATGATTTTTTTCAAAAACCATGTCTTTTTTCTATCATATTTTTCATTTATCAACATGATTTTTTTCAAAAACCATGTCTTTTTTCTATCATATTTTTCATTTATCAACATGATTTTTTTCAAAAACCATGTCTTTTTTCTATCATATTTTTCATTTATCAACATGATTTTTTGGATATCTTTATGACTCAATTTGTTTCGGCTTTTTTTCCACTTGCAAGCATCGATTTTTTCAGTGTTTTCATAAGATATAACAATAATTTTTAATATAAGTAAATGGGACAAATATAAACAACTTTCCTTAAGATAATATATGTGTTTTTGTAGTGTTGCAGCAATTTTTTTTAAATGCTTTACTTGTCTCAGATCATAGAGTATGCTTTCCTGAATTCATAAATTCAGTTAAATATTCCTCTTCCTAAAAGTAAGAAGCTCTGTGTATGTGAATAGTAGCTTGTTACAAAGTTCACCAGGTGGGCAATTTTTTAATTTATTTATATTAAGAATTAAGGGTGTGTATTTAATCTACAAATGTGAATTGGAATTCGGAGCTTAGATGCATCTAATTTCTGATTTGGATAAGTGGCTACAATTCTCTGCAGCAAGAATTTTTTGCCTGACTGAATGATTTTTTACTTACAGACTTATATGCAATGATATAATAAACAGATACGTTACAAGCGTGAAATCTTGGCAACTCAAAAATAAGGTATTGCCTTAGGTACTTGCATTGGTTATCGAACGGACCTCCTTTGTGATCGGGCGTGACGCTACGCCGAAAAAAAATCCTGGAGAAAAAGGAACAGAATATCGTACACTTTTGTAAGAATGAATATGTTATTTTAGTCACCGTGACTTCAAATTATCTGATTTTTACGTGATTACTTGATTATGTGATTTGTTGTCTCTTTCAATGCAATATTTGCTACATATGAAAGCCGGCTAGTATGGGAATAACCTATCTATATTATAATACGTCAATGGTAGCAACGAATTTTTTGCCTGACTGAAGATTTTGTATTTACAGACTTATATGTGAATATGAATTTCTCAGACAAATAATATCGCAATATCGCGAGCATAGAAAGAAGGCGATATCGGTATTACAGACATACAAATGACCGATTTAACAATACACAAGATATCGATAGGTACTATTGGACATTGTACTTTTGGTCTTAAATTGAGGTTTTCGTTCCACGTCGCCTTTTAAATAAAAGCACTAAAAATAAATGCGCCTCTCCTATCTCTTCTCCTCCATTAGTATGTTATCCGTGTTCCGAACCAAAGTAAAATAAAACTACCCGATTTTTGACTTAGCAATTCCAGGTATGCGGGCCACGGCCCATCGGGAATTTGTTTCTCGATCGGTTCGGCAGAAAGAGGTCGCTGTTTATGGCGGGAGCAGCGCGGCCCGCGGTGGCGCAGCGGCAGAGCGCCCGCCTACCGACCGAGAGGACGCGGGTTCGATACCCGCGGCGTACATTGATGTGTTCGCGTTTTTCTTATCGATTTTGAAAATTTTCATTTGTACCTAACCAAAACTAAAAAAATATGTAAAAAATGTTCAGTTATACGAGGTTTTGTAAAAAGTGGGGTCTATGAGATTGTAGGGAGCTATTATTTATTAGAAGACTCGTCCCCTATACCCGTGAAAAATCAAAATAAATAATAACAATAAATTAATTAATAACGACACTCGCGTAACCGCGCAACAAGAGCCACGCGCTGATTGCGTGTAACACTCTAATTATCTGAAGTACACCCGTGAAAAATCAAGAGAAATAATAATAATAATAAATTAATTACTAACGACCCTTGCGTGACCGCGCAACAAGAGCCGCGCGATGATTGCGTGTAACACTCTAATTATATAATGTTGTCATTCCAGTAAGTAACGGACAGACAACGAAATTATTATATTTCTTAACACTGTTAAAACCTATCAAGGTTTTCAAGAATAAAATAAACAAAAAAAATCATGAAATCTGTTCTCTAAATGGTAAGCACCTACATTCCTAAAGTCGTTGACCGATCTTAGCTAAATGTTGCATTGTTACTCTTTAGTACCCTACAAAAACATAAGCATTCCCCTCCTCCCGGTGGACACCTTATACCCCCTCCTCAAAGATTAAATATATATATTATGTTCAAATCCATTATTTCAAATTTTGCATATTTGCTCTTTAGGGCCCTCTCTTCATACCTAGACCATACATTGCTTACATAGTATTATTTATGCCCGTGCAGAATTAAAAGTCCATCGTCCAATTACATGGTCCGGCAATAATGACGGAAAAAATATTTTAAAATTTACACAATATTGCGGGTTAAATTTAATATCAGCGTCGAAGCTTTTATCCCAATTATAATAACTTCGTGTCTGTCTATCTATGCGTCCGTCCGTTTATTTTACAATTTTCATTTCTTTATAGTATTTTTTTTTTCGTTTCTTTTGTATATAGGTAAATAAATAAATACTTATTCCATAGAAACCGACATGTAAAAGTACCGTCATTTTTGACGGGTTATAGCTAGTACGTATTGAGCGTGTAATAAATGCCGATTTATAGGCACTGGAACTGAAATTCTATCTGGTAGATGGATTAAAGAAAGGAGTGCTGAAATGGTTTGGTCACGTGGAACGTATGAACGAGGAAAGGATGGTTAAGAAAATATATGAGGCGAGTATTGAAGGCAACAGGAATAGAGGGGGTCCGCGAAAGACCTGACATAACAAGATACAACAAGTGTTCGAGGATGGCCCCGTTAAAAGCCGCAACAACCGTAGAACTTGTACGAGAAGATGTATGAATGTGGCCGAAGCAAAAGTGGTGTGCCAGGATAGAAGAGTGTGGCGTTCAATCCTCTCTGCCTACCAGTCAGTTAGTTAGTTAGAAACTGAAATTGAACTGAAAAAAAATGTTTACTTATTTCAATAAGTGTTATTTCTCTCACCTATAAAATTTTGTTTTTGCATATAGGCCCTTTTCACGGGGACGACTTCAAATATACAAAGATTCAGACAAAGGAAATTTGGAATATTATACTGAAGTTATTATAATTTAATAACTATTAGAGTCAGTTGTCTTTTTCCGTGTTTTTTCTTCGAGGCGCCGATTTCAAAGGCAGCCAATATTTCTCCTGGTTCTTTATCGATCGATCTTTGCGCGGCGAGGTAGGTACTAGGATCGAATACTTATTTCTTAGGAACCGACACGTAAGAATACCGTCAGTTTTGACGGGTTATAGCTTGTACGTTTGAGTATGTAATTAACGCCGATTTATTGGCACTGGAACTGAAACTGAACTGAAAAAACTGGTTACTTATTACAATTAATGTTATTTTTCTCATCTGTAAAATTTTGTTTTTGCATATACGCCCTTTTCACAGGGACGACTTCAAATGTACAAAGATTCAGACAAAGGAAATTTGGAATATTATACCGAAATAATTATGTATTTAATAACTATTAGAGTCGGTTGCCTTTTTCCGTGTTTTTTCTTCGAGGCGCCGATTTCAAAGGCAGCCAATATTTCTCCTGGTTCTTTATCGATCGATCTTTGCGCAGCGAGGTAGGTACTAGGATCGAATACTTATTTCTTAGGAACCGAGATGTAAGAGTACCGTCAGTTTTGACGGGTTATAGCTTGTACGTTTGAGTATGTAATTAACGCCGATTTATTGGCACTGGAACTGAAACTGAACTGAAAAAAACTGGTTACTTATTACAATTAATGTTATTTTTCTCATCTGTAAAATTTTGTTTTTGCATATACGCCATTTTCACAGGGACGACTTCAAATGTACAAAGATTCAGACAAAGGAAATTTGGAATATTATACCGAAATAATTATGTATTTGATAACTATTAGAGTCGGTTGCCTTTTTCCGTGTTTTTTCTTCGAGGCGCCGATTTCAAAGGCAGCCAATATTTCTCCTGGTTCTTTATCGATCGATCTTTGCGCGGTGAGGTAGGTACTAGGATCGAATACTTATTTCTTAGGAACCGACCCGTAAGAGTACCGTCAGTTTTGACGGGTTATAGCTTGTACGTTTGAGTATGTAATTAACGCCGATTTATTGGCACTGGAACTGAACTGAAAAAAACTGGTTACTTATTACAATTAATGTTATTTTTCTCATCTGTAAAATTTTGTTTTTGCATATAGGCACTTTTCACAGGGACGACTTCAAATGTACAAAGATTCAGACAAAGGGAATTTAGTATATTAAACCGAAGTAATTATGTGTTTGATAACTATTAGAGTCGGTTGCTTTTTTCCTTGTTTTTTCTTCGAGGCGCCGATTTCAAAGGCAGCCAATATTTCTCCCGGTTCTTTATCGATCGATCTCTGCGCGGCGAGGTAGGTACTGGGATCGAACCCGGACCGCTCTCCGCGTAACCGGACGTCCAGCACTCGACTACCGGCGTCACGAGTGTACAACATTCGTAATTGTAATTTATCAACCGTACCGAGCAATTATTCAAATACAACCAAGATTGTAGCGCAGTGCTGGAAATGGAGACTGCCAATTGTTAATTAGCAAAATTTTTTTTATCACTTTTGCATTTTCTTTTTTTTTTCCAAGTTTGAATTATCATCATCATCCTATTGGACAAAAGCTTCTTGAAGCTACCATAATTTTATGCCATCTTTATTTTCCAGTGAATTTTATACACACACACACACATATTGAAGTACCTACCTACTGCGGTCATTTCTAGTACCTATAAAAATATTTTAGTTCATGTTGCAGAACAATGACAAGTAACCATTTCGACACCCAGCAGTAAAGTAAGCATCCAATATAGAGTGGCTTGTTGGTCTTGTGTTTAGGACTCGCCTCGTGATGCAAAGGTCGCGGGTTCGAACCTCACTCCAGATCAGCAAGTTAGTCCTATTTTCACAGCACAAGCGTTTAGTTTAGTTTGAAAATAGTAAAAATATTGATGTGGCGTATTACGTGTTCGCATCTCTATTCATTTAAAAAACCTACCAATAGCAAGATACATTAAGGAGAACTATATTAAGACGACAACAAAAAATTTGAGAATTGGACTTGACTTGAGAGACATAATGCTGAAAATTGAACGTTGCATTGTGTAAAGTGACCACTTAAGTTATAAGTCCTGAGCCGCCCTATATAGACTACCATGTGCGTTTCCCATATGAATAGCTTCATCTCTGTGAGACTTCTATGATTTATCTTAATTAATATTAATCTCTTTGTGTATACAAAATCCAGTTATTAAAATATAAACTGATCTTGAAAGGAGTTAAATTTTTTAAAATATTACTTTTCAGGCGTATTCTAGTGCAAATGTTAAATAATTCGGAAGAATATCATGTATTCCACTCCAGAAATATATAAGTATCATTACCGGCTGCGAAATCTATGTATACTAACTATATCATGAAAAGAATCAAAGATTTCTCTAGCATAGTCCATTCAAATTTATGAAAGATTAGAACATACACAGGGTGTACCAGAGCTAGCAGCAGAAACTTGGCTGGTAGATTCCTGCCTATGTTATGAGTCTAAAATGTTCAAGCAACCACGACCTAATATCAATAATTATAAAGATATGCAATATCAAAGTTGGCATTTTTTTTTCATATTTCTGACTAATTTTTTGTAAAAAGTTGAACTATCATTACAGTAACTTATTGATTTGCTTCAATACAACTTAAATAAAATAATAAAAACTTTTTAAAAAATAACTTTTTTCAATTTCTGCAAGGTTTTTATCATTTTATTTGACTTGTATTAAAGCGAATGAATTTTTAATAATCGATATAAGTTACTGTGATGATAGTTCAAGGTTTTGCAAAAAATAAGTAAAAAATATTGAAAAAAAAATGCAAACTTTGATATTGCGTATCTCCATAACTATTGATATTAGGCCATGGTGGCTTTGAACATTTTAGACTCATAATATAGGCAGGAATCTACCGGCAAAGTTTCAGAATTTTCAAAATTTTCAGACCGTCAGAATCCGTCAGGCCGCTTCGAGCACTGCGGCGCGGCTACCGGTAAGGAATTCCCTGTTTACAGTAAGTTATGTCCGTGACCGGCCCGCCCCAGGACTTCATTACTCATTATTGTTGCCTCCGATTGCGGCCGCCTCAAAGCCGCCGCCGCGCGCCGCTCGCGGACTAAATCGGCGGCTTTGCATAATTTAGTTCACTTATCTGCTACTCCTGCAGCCAAATGTACGCGTGTCGGCGCAATTATTTTCATTTTCCTTTGTCAAAAAAGTAATCTTGTAGACCTTCCACCTGAGAAAGGCAATCGAATTAATATGCGTGAGCCTTAAATGTGCCACTACTAATTCAATCGTCTTTCTTAAGCCATGTATTCACTAGGGGACAAATTGCCCCTCAACATCACGCGCGCCATAGAGTCTACGTGACGCTGCAACGTCCCTCACTGTTCCGCGAGTCACGCACAACATAGCGGAGCATCTATACGTCCCGCGGCAACGTTGCCGGGAGCACGTTACCCGAGCGGGCTCACCGCGACATCGCGCCGCGCGTCAGTACCACGTGGTATGTTTACAAGTGAATGCGCATGCGCTGTAACTGTATACCACTCAACATGACATTAGTGTGAGGAAACGAAGTTGTTATCCAACTAATCGAGCTGTAATTGCAAGTCTGATGTGAGGGCCAACAGCGTTACGTAATATTGTGTCTTGCTTGGCTTTGGAACGCCATATTTTTTGTAATAAATTGTCAAAATCTGTTGTCATTCTAGTGAAATTGACAAAAGATCCGACAGACATTCGAAGATCGCATAATTATACGTGAGTCCCGGTGTGTACACGCCAAATGACCGCGACATTGTCCTTTATATGTGTAATGAGATTCTTCCGAATTATTAGCATCACACTAGAATACGCCTGAAACATCATTTCAACTCCTTTTTAGACCAGTATTTTAATTCTCAGAACACAGTACCTACTGGATTTTTATCACAGGGACATCATTAATCAATATATATTATAGATGTCTCACAGAGATGAAATCATAATATTGTATAGGTATTTGCCTAATCAAATTTGCTATAATCCATCAAAAATAACGTAATTTTATCATATATTTGCTAGCCGCCAGTTAAGGCTCTGAGAATAGCGCTATCCAGAGTAGCGTAGCGTATTAATAACTTTAGTGATGGACGTTATTAAATATAGATTTATTTATTATGCATTTTCTGCTTCTTACACCTCATTATTATTTGAGCCATCTTGTAGCATTAGTGACGGACATTGTTACGTGATTAATACCAATGACATATGCGATATAGTAATGAATGCACTTTTTAGTTTTAATTATTATATATATCAGTTAACTGAAAGATTTAAAAATAATTCAAATACTTAAAAATATCACCAAGAAATCGAGAATGTTTCCTTCAGATGATTTGTTTGGAATATTTAACGTTCTTGACACGAGACAATTATACCTTAAAACCATACTTGTAAAATTTCACAAGGATAAGGTAAATTTTAATCGTACACAACAAACACGGATTACAAGGCTGGCAAATAATTAATTTCACTGCCCCGCTTGTTTTTAACAAGTTACCTAATGAAACTAAAGAAATAACTCTACACAAACCTTTTAATCATCGTATTACTAAATTTAAAAAAAACGGAAAAAAAAATATATTAAATTTTTTTTTTATAAAAAATAAGGTATGCTGAGGAAGTGATCCGCCCTTCACCTCTGAATTGGCAAAAATTGTTTTATTTTTTATAAAAATAATTTAAAGTATACTTTAATGTAATATTTATTTTTGTAACTAGGTACATACTTAAATTCATATCTTAATTTTGTATGTATATTTTCTTTTCTTTTTCTTTTCTTTTAGATTTAGGTATTCCTATGATTTACTTTATCATTATTGATATACTTTCATTCTTACGTTTATACTTTCTTTAATTGTCATTTGTTAATATTACATAAATATCGTGTGAGAATAACTGCCACAGAACAGGTTTTACCTAGTGTGGCAGTTATTAGTAACTTGTATTAACAAATGTTAATAAACAAAGAAATAAATAAATCAATCAAATTCGGAATATTTTATTAAAAAAACATAAAGTCAATGTTTTCATTTTATTTATTAACGATTTTGAAATCATACTGATTTTGAAAGCGGAATGAGATAAGCCATTCGATAGGAAGTTACTGCCGGACATTCGAAATTATTATTATCGGGGATTTTCGATAATAATAATTACCGATACGAAATTTTCGTGTAGTCAAATTGTATAATTTATTCCATTTTGTCCGGACTCTAGCTTGGGTCAAAGCCGGCTTTGCGAGCAGTTTTTTTTTCCTTAATAGAAAAACGTAAAAAATGCGCCTTTTAGTTTTTCAGACACGGTATCACGACCAATGTATCTGACGATCTCCAGGATACAACACAAGCCTACAGCAATTACCGTAGCATGACACAGCAGCCAACTTTTCCGTGTTCGATGCTCTGACGTCTCATTATTCATCAGACAAAAGTTTGCCACGCTTATCTAAGCAGCCTGCAATATTAATCGGTAGTAGGCCGATACAAATTGGTAGAATTATTTTCGGGTTTTTTGTTGTTAATTAAATTAATATAATTAATTCATACTCTAAAATCAAAGTGCGATTGCGTAATCAAAGTGGAATGCGATGATGTAGACAACATTCAAAGAATCACTTATTTACCTACATGCTTAAATAAATTTCAAAATATAGAGGATGGCCTTAACAACCGTAGAGCACGCACGAGAAGATGTATGACGCAAAAGTAGTGTGCCAAGATAGAGGATATGGCGTTCTATCCTCTCTGCCTGCCCCTGCGGGGAAACGGCGTGATGGTTAGTCAGTTGTATGTAAAGGTGTTATTTACATATCACATATTTGTTTAATAGAATTAGAATATTGTAACGAGATGGGAAAAAGATTACGTAGAGAATCTCTCGTAATGTGTTAACGACAACGTTAAAATCAAACTCTTTAGCACCTTCTACCACACTCTCGTACCTATTATCTAGAACCTTTTGGAGATGCCTGGTATAGCCAAGAAGCGACAAGAACCATCTACTAAACACTAGAAAGGAAAATAATCTTCTATGGATTTCGAAAGAACAGCATATTCAATTCAATTTTTTTTTTTTTATAACATTTTCATTACAAACACAAAATTTAATTCATAAATGTTAAAAATAAGTTAGAATTAAGCAGATACAAACAAGCAAATATTAAAAAAATATTGCTTATATAAGGCAGCACCGCGCCACGCAATCGAGTTTGTTTCATTTTGACATTTAGATCGGTGCGAAGTAAGCGCGAGACGACGGCCGGGGTCCCCTGTCGTGGAATTTTGGAGCGACAAATATCAAGTGAGTTTTTTCCTAAGTGGCGAAATTAATAAATGCTACTACCATGTGCGAGACTTGGATGGAATGTTCTAGCGTGTGATGAATGAAGTGTTCCCAGCGATAATAAAGTATTCGTACGGAGTATAGCTTACAAAGTATTGGGATTATAAGCATAACGTGAGTTTTATTTCAAATTATGTGACTTTCTCCATTAATTAATAAATCTCAAATTAATTTAGAGTGTTTTCATTATCATTTGTCGGTACGTCTCTTAACATTCCTATTACAAATATTATCATATCATTCATATTTTAATATGACACCGTATTTTGTTACATTATCTAATATTAGATGTCGATTTTTTTTTGCAAAATTATACCTACCTACTGCGTAAAAGTTATGTTTCAATGTACTCAATGCACACGCCCGATAATTACTAACCACCAACAAACCAGGCATTCTACACTCGCGAGTCAATACTATACCTCGTATAATTTTTATAACATTTTAAAATTGCATCTTTTGATTTTTGATACGAACTCTAAATTATGTTCTGAGCATTATTTATAATTTCTTTACAATAAAAGTAGGTACCTTTAGGTATCCACAAAATTCATAAAAAAATTAATTCAACGTTCGCAGAATGGAAGTTCACTATACTTAAATAAAACACAAAGTTTTAATCCATTGTTGAGTAATAATATGTAAGCCTAAGCGCTTTCAATGGAGTTACCCTTAACAACATTAAAACTTTTTAACGTTTTAAAATAAAATATTTACATTTTGCATTATAATGTCACACTAGAACCATCTATTATAGTCAGTAACGACATATTAACAATCTGTTGGTTAAAAAATAAAAAAATTCTCATAAGAAAAGCTGAAGTAGGTATATCTATATGACTCCTTTTCATAAAATACAAAAAAAATATCAAGGCACATAAAAATGTAACGATTGGGTAAAAGGACAAAATAATTTTCAAATAAGAGTTATATTATCAAATCTAGAACCTATACCGAATTCATAGACTTAGGATCCAGTTTTGTCTCTTTGATGTAGAATTCTTTGAGAATTCTAATTCTAAGAATTATATGGGTACAGTAAAGGAAGAAGAATGGACATCTTGGAGATCTTAGAAATAAATAATAGAAATATAATTAACATCCAGATACCGCCCATAACCTCTCCACTCCTATCCATTCTAACCCCGCCCACGACCCCCACCGCCATTACACCCACCCAATCCCTATAAATTCTGTCTCGAATTATTTTTAATTTAGTTGTAAACGTGTTATTATTGACAATGGGAGAAATCCCGAAAACGTTCTAACAATACAAAATAAATATAGTGGAATAAAACAGTGTTGTGTTTACCCTCATTTTTTAAAATATTAAAAATGAATTTCCACAATGTTACAAACAAAAAACTTGAACATTTAAATTTTTTGTCTAATTAATTTAATAATTTCGTGTAACGTCCGTAATTTTGTTCGAATTCACCACTAAAAAACCAAGTCAAACGGCCGGCCGGGGTTCGAACCCCGGGCCAGCAATTTTTCTATCGCCAAGCCTATTATGTATACCGACGGAGTAATTCAAATTTAGAAAATATTCCGCGACGTTATCGGGCCGCCATTGCTAGTAATCAAACTTTTGTAATGATTCCAATTTGAAAAAACTATCAAAAATTTGAAAAATCCAAAATTATACTATAATTATTATTATTATTTAACGAAAATTTGATAGATCTTCTTGATCTCACCACGAGTCTGCTTGCAAAGTTTCAGCTCGATTGGATTACGGGAAAAGGGTCAAAAATCGATCCAAATTTTTTTCGACGACAAGCCGGCAAGCAAGCAAGCAGACGCCACGAGTTAATATAAAGGGAGAAAAAATAAACAATCCAATTGTATTCAAAAGCATACGGATCAATTAACAAGTGTTTATGTTGAGAAATGTAACGCCCATTATAAATCATACTAAAAACGTATTCTAGTGTAATGCTAATAATTCGGTGGAACTTCATTACACATGCTTTGAAAAATTCTAATAAATATAGATACTAATTAGTGTATTTAAGTAAGGGAATAAAAAAGCTTTGGACGCTGGTGGCGCTAATTGCAACACACATGGAAACAGGCTCTAAAGCTTAAATATATAGGTACAATTTCCAAAATTTTGATAGATGTGGTATTCTATCGTGGATGGAAATGGTGAACGTTACATTGTGTAAAGTGATCACTCAAGCCAGCCGTACGATAGGTCGTAAGTCGTATTTTCATTAAGAGAAAGAATCCAAAACACTTTTGAATTTAATTAAAATAACATCGACAATGCTTTTGCAGATGATACCGTACTTCTAGCAAGTAATATTCAGGATTTATCACTTCTGCTGAACAAAGTAGTGAATATGTGTGAAGATTTAGGATTAGAACTTAATACAATTAAAACAATACACCTGCTCATAGCAAACATAACGCAGTAGACAATGAAAATCTTTTTATCTCTAGAATAAAATAATAATGGCATCCCTTTGTTGATCACACGGCGCCGCGCAACACGCAGGTAGCTGCCAGTCGAGTTCTTTCGTAATAGAAACGTAAGACCCATTTCTATTATGTTTGTGAAGAGTGCTTGATGATATGGGAATTCCAAGCAAGGTAGAGGACTTATATTATGGACCTAAAATCGATGATTTTATGCAAGTTGAAAGATTTCGCGATTTATTCATTGCTCAATTCTCAAACGCGTTTTATTCGAAACCACGTTTTGAAAATCGGTGACCAAAATATCTCGCCAACCACTGAGCCTATCAACAATTTCTAGTGGTTATTATAATTTTATCTGGATTTTTTTTTCAAGTGACTTAGTTTTTTTTATCGGCACAATAAACCCGATTTTTGTCAAAAATCTATATTTTCAAAAACCCCTACGTTAAAGACTTAATTAAAGTGTCAATTTTAATAATCTTTTTGCTTTTTTTATTATGATGATTAAAAATGAAATGAGAGTGGTCATCGCGGAGGGCCTTTCTTCCGGCAGTCGACAGAACCCAAGAATTTTCCGCCAACGTTGAATATTTTTTTAATAAAAAATTAAATATATTCTAAAAAATATGTTCTTTCGTGTAAAAATGATACCAATACAATAATTCTTATAGGTTTTCTTTTAAAAAATCACAAAAATTGCCTTTTCTCGCGCTTCGTAGGTAAGTATTCCCTCTTAAAGTAATAAAAATCCGAAAACTTCAATATCTCAGACTTGTGATGAGACATTCGCAGAAGTTTAATGCAGGGAAAATTGGCGGAAGTCGGGGCCCCCATGGCCATCATGGCCATGAGGGCCCCGATAGCCATCATGGTTTAGCAAAGTAAAGTGATAATAGCCATCATGGTTTAGTAAAGTAAAGTGATAATAGCCAACATGGTAGCCAATATCTATTGAATGGATAGGGCACAAAAAGAAGAAGGAAAAGATCAGTGCTAATCTAAGCTATCTAATGTTTGATGTGTTTTAATGATTAATTTTCAATACAATAAATTTTATAGCTACCTAATGCATTAATTATTTTAGCCTGGATGACACGAGGAGAGAGTGATAGCAATAAAAGTAAAGGAGTGGCATTTTTCAACTCTCGTCTAGGGCGGTAAAACACCTAGCAACGGCCCTGCTCATAACTGATGCTGCTGTTATCTCCGAGAGATAATAAATAAGACAGAAATATATACGAGTGTTAAAACTCGGCTCATTTTTACGACTCCAATATCATTTTCCATTTTGTCTTACAAGCTGTTGACAAATCATGTGATTTACACTAACCTAATGCATAATATTCGCATATTTCTGGAACGCAAACGTTTGCGAAGTGATCCAAAGTGCCTACACACGCCCCCTGCCTGACAGGGGTACAATGAAAACGTCGTTTTTTTACGACACAATAAAAAAACCAGCTGTCGTGACAAAAATGGCACGAGCCGTTGTTTATCTGCCCTTAAATCTGCCTTTATGAGGATACCGACTGGGTTTTGGTGAAAAAACTGGAATAGGAGAGCTGGTCTGATGATGATTGCAATAGAGTGGAAGGCGTCTGGAAATAAAGAGTGACGTTATAATGTAAATTCTTTTTTAACCTTCCCTGTCCGGTGCTGTGAACTGAGTTGACATTGTCTCTACAAATGTGAATATCTATGTAAATATTTATTTTATTTTATTTAGTTTTTTGCAAACACTGGCATGAAATATCGTTTCATCTGTTGCATCAATCATCGTAAGTGGGGTGTAAAAGCAAAGGCAGTAATATCCAAAAAATAAAAAAATGTTTTGAATGCAATTACCGACGATTACTAATATAAAATGTACTAGATTTTATGTATCTATCCCTTTAAAAATAAAGTTTCTTATAAAATATATAATTCAGTGCATTATAAATTAGTACCTAATCCTCGTTAATTGCAATAATTTTTTTTTGGATATTGCCGCCTTTGCTTTTATACCCCACATATGATGTACCTAAATGAAAGAATGGTCTTATGTGATATGTTTTGTTACTACTTACCATCTTTCAGCGTTATACATTTTCAAACAAATTAATCGTAAATAAATCATTAAGGTTATGAAAATAAATAATAACTACCTATATTTTATTTTATTTTCATTTATTGGTTTTCTTACAGCCATATAATTAATCAATCTTGAAAAAAAACAATAATTGATGTACAGAGTTTTGGGCCAATTACAAGAAAACACATATATACCTACAATCGATAAAAAAAATAAGAAAAAACATGTCCAATAGTGAGTTTGTGTGAGTATGTGTATTTGTGTGTTTATTTATTTATTTATTTTTTTTAGGGAAAAATTAACAGCAAAACAATCTTAAAAATTTTCCACTGAATTTAAAAATTTACTTTAACATACATTAATAGCGAGTGGAGAGGGTGGAGGGGAATGTGGGACGGGAGTAGAAGGGAAGATATAATGTACTATAGTAAGTACCTAGGTATAATAAAATTTAAAAGAAACCAGCCTTACACTAGTCGCACATGATGTGTAAAATTTGATATCTCAGAATTAAAATTATCAATTGAACAGAAATTAACATCAAAATATATTTATATATTTTGATGTTAATTTTCCTGCATATTTATTAATTAGTAAAGAAAATGTAAGTGCATTTATTTATTATTTTATTTTACCACACTAGGTAGGTACCGTATATCTACGCATTTTGTTTAGAAATGTGTTTGGTCAATTTCCTACACCTATGTTTTTATTTATTTTCATAGATGGCGATAGTGTGCCGCCATACATATTGTATGAAAACTTGAATAAATATTTAAAAATAATCACATAAATTACATACAATTTGAGAATCTAAATCATTAAGGGTAGTTATTGTTTAGAATAAGCCAAAAAAAATTAAATATTTATTGTAAGTAACATCCACGTAACATATTTATATACAAAATCAAAATCATTGGCTGGAAGTGTGCGTCTTCGCTGTAATGGCACTTGCTGGACATTGATTTGTTTATAAACGATCTTTCTTTTCCTGTTACGCATTTCCGTCCTTTTTCATGAAATGACTGCCACAGTTTGCAGGAAAGCGAGAGGAAAGATGTTACACATCAAAAAACATGTAAAATCTGGAAACAAAACCAATTTTGAATTTTATGACAATAATAGTAAAAGTATGTAGGTGAGTAGGTATACTTACCTCCTTTCATTTTAGAAAAATAATCGAATTAGTACCTACGATGCACATTCTTTCGTTGCATTGGTGTTTATACCTACCTATCCGAAAACACCAATACAACGAAACAATGTGCGTCGTACGCACGACTTACACATTCTAATTCGATCGTCATTCTTAAATGGAAATAGATCCACATACTAAGAAAGGTCGGCTATCTATCCAGTGTACAATTCACATTTTAAAGGAAAATCAGTTTTCTTTCAAATATTTCTACCAAAAAATGCCATAGACACAAATCTGAACTTATATACGGTTAAATATACTTACCTACCTACTCATTTAGATGTATTTTTTTGTAAGTTTAGTAACATAGATACATTTAGGTCATTCATTAGAAGTTTCGCATACATTTCCATCTCTTTTGCACTACCATTGACTCAATATAAGAGAAGAAGACAGATGATAGGTAATACCTATACCTAATAAGATGAACATACAAATGTTAATCTCGGTACCTACCTACCTAGGTCCTACATAATAAATTTCATACCTAGTTATAAATGTTTGTTTTTTTCTATAAGTTGAATAAGTTTGTAATAAAATAAGTGTAGGTATCTAATAATTCAATTTCAATCAGTTTGAAAATGTTGTTTCAAAAATAAAAATTAATTTTGATTTGCGTAGTAGACCAAAATCTGGATATAAAAGACGTTAGTAAGTAAATTCCCAACATAGTTCGTTTCCAAGGTCACACTGCCCGACCGCTATTCGTAGCATCACCTAGCTACGTAGCTCATCTTTCTCTACGCCATACGACTATTATTTTTTTATTTCATTTTTCTACAATTAGAAGAATAAACGAAAAAAATAATAGTCGTTAAATTATAAAATTATCTATAAACAAAAATATTTTTTATAATTTTTTACTACTGCAATGTCACTCATCAGATATTGTGTGCAGTTTTCCGTAAAATTAAAAAGCGATTTCCAACTGCTTTAGATGAGGCTTCAAAAATGATTCCTAGGTTTATTATCGCGCTTAAAATTTACTATATTGGACCCATTTCTAAGACCTGCGTAACACCTGCAGAAGATCCATGCACCACAAAATTATTTATAAGTATGTCGATAATTGGGTAGAGATTATCGACATACTGTCATGTATGATGATGATGACCATGATGTCAAATGAGCAATAAGGTGATAATGTAAGGTGCATTGTGCAGCTATGCTGATTAACA
This sequence comes from Agrypnia vestita, assembly GCA_016648135.1. Taxonomy (NCBI): domain Eukaryota; kingdom Metazoa; phylum Arthropoda; class Insecta; order Trichoptera; family Phryganeidae; genus Agrypnia; species Agrypnia vestita. Next base: position 155,163 of record JADDOH010023501.1, on the reverse strand, counting down.
GTTTGCTAGAGAGGTGTTGACATAGTATTGTTAGGCCCATTTCAATGGGCGGAAGACTTCAGCAGTAGGTAGGTACCTACATCAAGCACCTACATATGTTGATGACTTGCTAAGCTACCTTGAAGCAACTTTCAGGAACACCACCAAAGTATCTAGTTAAGAAGGCAAAGGTGGAGTAGATTGGTAGTGTAGTGGTCATGACGCTCGCCTAGTGATCTGGTAGTCGACCACCAGACTTACCAGACACGCCTACTTCTATTATCTATAATAGAAGTATTGTAATCTCCAGATGAGCGTCTTGGATGCTGTGGGTAGGTATAGTTTGTTTAAGATTACATTAAAAATGAATTACGTATGTAATATTTCTTACAAGTGCACTACTTCTCTCAAAAAGCAATGAGGTAGTTTTGTATAGACCATCCGACTAGGCAGGTAGCAGGCACGTGCAGTGGGAACAAGAAGCATGACTTTTATTTACCTAACCATATATTTGGGAAAGAAAATCTAAATTCAATATTTATTTGGCAGAATATTGTGAAATATTAAAAACTGAATAACTTCTTAATTATTGTGATTGGAATATTACGAGATTTCTATATCTCTAGTTTCAGTTTCTTTTCAAAATAAATCAATCAATATATATATATATATAAAGAAATCCGTGTTTCCCTATCCGCCAAGTTTTCTCCACAACCAGATACTACCACCCCCTGGTGGTGGATAGCCCTTGGTGTCCCATTAAAAATGTGCGAGTTTGGTGGCTGAGTATGGGTGGGAGTGGGTGATGAAAATGTGGTTTCTAGCACATTGTTTTGTTATGGGAAGGCCGCAAATGCTTCAGATCGTTTCAAAATAGGCCCGCCGACTGTGTCGGTGAGTCTAGAAGGTTTCGGGAAAACCTGTTCTAGAAAGTTCTAGAAGGAGAAGGTTCTAGAAAATTCAATAAGATTCTAAACCAAGTGGCGGAATGTATCGGTGTGTCTAGAAGGTGTCCTGTACATTCGATAAATTTCTTGAAATTTTTAAAGTAGAATGTTCTAGAAGTTTCGCGAAAGTTCTATGACGATCCAAACAGTGTACTAAAAATCTACGCGTGCGAAGCCGCGCGGGCACAGCTAGTACTTAGGAAAAAGTCATGCTTCTTGTTCCCACTGCACGGATGGGTTCATTCAATGGTAGGTTGGGTAATTCACATTCAATGGTACATTCAATGGTAGATGGGTAATTCACAGGTAGGTACGTTCAATGATTTGAATGTACCTACCAGTTCTGGCAGGTAGGTACATTCAAACCTTATGTAATTCAAATGTAGGTATTTTAGAAAAAAAAAACGAAATTAAATATTAACATGACAGAATGTAATGATCTATTCAAGCCCGGTCGCTGAGTAAAGAGAATTTCGCGCACAATTATGTTGCTGTCACGCTCGCTCGCCGTGCCTATGTGAGCGTGACAGGAACATAATTGCGCGCAAGTGACAAAGATAGGTACGTATCGTAGGGTCAATGTACGAAATTCTCGCTGCTCAGCGACCGGGCTTTAGTATGATTATAACTGAGTAGCTTATTCGCCTAGAGATTAAGATTCTTGCCTGGTGATTCAGTGGTCGTTGGTTCGAGCCCCTTTCCTGGAGACCAGCAAGTTAATCCTATGTCTATTGCCAAATCATTTAGTGGCTTTCTTTGAAAATAGTAAGAATATCTACTGATGTTACAAGTTTTCCGTGTTCACATCACATTTAAGTATTAAAAAAATTGTTATAGGAATACTGAATATTTCGCTTTTTTCCTGAAAATTCTAGTTCAATTCAGCTTATTTTAAAGTATCTACCAGGGGCGTGCAGTGAGAACAAGAAGAATTACTTATATATATACCTATATATAAACATACTTAGGTAGGTACCTAGGTATACCTATTTGGAAAAAAAATCGTCATTAAATATTTGTCTTGCATGATAATATGATTTTTATTGTGGTTTACGCTTATTTCGGTTTCTTTACAAAATATATGCTTAGGAAAATGTCATGCTACGTGTTCTCACTGCACGTCCATGGTATCTACTGACTGAAAGCCTTTGCATCCACCAACGTATACCTACGTACAATGCTTTTCTTCCTCTACTCAAAATGTCAAATATTAAAAAATATATATAAAAAAAACTGGTACAATTGATATAGAAATAATTATTTCTTAAACGGCGTGCTTACGAAGGTAGATACCTACCACCTACTTAATCATCTTCCCACATTAAATATATCAACGCGAGCCAGTTTCGTCCCTTCCTTTCATTAATACTGCCCGCGACGCGAATGCACCGCGCTCAAAAGGATTTACGCCATATAAAACTCCCGACAGCGCCGTAAAGTACCGCGCCGACTTATCGCACCGCGGGCCCATACATTACCGGGCCACGCCCCCCGTCCCGCGCCCAATCGCGGCCCGCCACTGCGCCCCTCCGTCCCCGCCGGCCAATGGCGGCGGCCGCCCGCTCGAGCTCGGCCCCGCCCAGCCGTCACCTGGCAACGGGACAGCGAACCAGTCTCGATTCGAATTTCGAACGCCGCGCAGCGTCATACGTCAAATGTGACAGATACGTGGTATTTTTTCACGTTTGTCCGTTTCTGGACAAAGGACACGCTTTTTGGAAGGGCGGGACGCGGATCTTGAACGTGTGACGTGGTTTTTCGGTCCACCGCAGTGTTGGCTCGGAGAGTTGTTGCACAGTGGCTACTTTTCGCAGACATGCGTCGTTTTTGAGGTGTTTATGGTTAAGAACTTTAGAAACTGTGTTTTGTGTTGGTGTTTTTTGATTTTCTTATTGTAGATAGGTATCTCCCTGTGTGCCTCTCTTCCTATGTACTAAATGACACTTTCGCATTTGTTTGTGCCGCAAAGGAGTGTGCCCAAGAACCAGATTTGCGTTTTCTTCAATTTTCCAAGGTAGGTACCTATTTAACGATATTTTAATGTTTACCAATTATGTTGATAAATCTAATTTTCCCTTGTATTTTCACGTTTATTGGAATTGATTAAATAGTTATCTATCTACTGTTAGGTCAGCATTCAGAATGACCTCACTATTCTTCAGATAAGCAGAATTAACATACATTTGTACGCAAATCATGCCAATTATTTCTTACCGGTACCATGGCAAAGGAAAAATCAGTGTAAGAATATGCCGTATGCAGTGAAAACATGTTGACACTAGTTATAGGCAAGCAGAAATGCTGATTGAGACGGTTTGGACATGTGGAACGTACCTACCTACCTACGAATAAGAGAGGGTGATAAGGACAGATATTCGCGCCGGTGCTGTAGATAACAAGAGAAGAAACACCTGATCGGGGAGACCAGATGTGGAAGGAATGCGCTGTTAGATGCTTCGACAGCTGACAAACGTGCAAGAGAAGATGTGTAAAAGTTAATCGGGTAAATGCGTTAGGTATGTCAAAACAAAAGAGTGTGGCATTCTTCAATCTCAGTTAGGTATCTACCTACCTATCAAAGCTATTACCTACCTATCTTAGGCATCAGGTAGGTATTATGAGTTTCCTTGTTAACAATATTAGGTATAAAAGGTAGAGATAGAATTATGTTTTTTTTAGCCTTTTTCTATCCATTGTATACCTATATTATTATTTTTTTAAGTTGTCTTTTATAGAAATACCTACCTATAGGTACCCACCTACAGGTAGGAAGGTACCTACCTATTGTAAATAAAGTAAGACAGGTTTTACCGAAGATTCCTCTAACACATTCACACGCCTTGTAGGTATATAAACAGGGCAAAGATTTGGTTTATCCGATCACGCCAGGTCTTTCGCGGATGTCCTCTATTTCTGCTACCTTCAACACTCGTATCGTAGATAGGTGCCTATATTTTCTTTACTATCCTCCCTCGCTCGTAGATACGTTCCACAGAACCAAACACCAAACTATCTAAGCCATCCTATCTTTTTTGTAGAGAAAGCATTTTATTTTCTCCTCTCCTCTCTCGAAGTTTCTAGTAAAAAGGTTCTCAAATGCACAAACAAAGACTCTAACTAACTAACTAACCATTGAATGCCACACTCTTCTATCCTGGCACACCGCTTTTGCTTCGGCCACATTCGTACATCTTCTCATACAAGTTCTACGATTGTTGCGGCTTTTAACAGGGCCATCCTCAAATACTTGTAGTATTTGATCATGCCAGGTCTTTCGAGGACGTCCTCTATTCCTGTTGCCTTCGACACTCGCCTCATATATTTTCTTTCCACATGACCAAACCATCTCAGCACTCCTTTCTTTATTCTATCTACTATACCCTACAGCCAGCATTGCATTCACGTCTCATTTGTTCGTTCCTCACTCTATCGACCAAAGATTTTTCACACAATCGCCTTAGTGACCGCATTTCCATGGCAGTCAGTCTACTTTCATTCCTCTTTTGCCAATTCCAGGCTTCCTTCCAAGAGTCTTTAGTCTTTAGTCTTTAGTGAGTCTTTAGTCAGAGTCTCACAGCAAAGACTCTTTCAACGTATTAATTTTTCTAATCATACATCACACACTTAATCCATCTTTCGTCTCTCTCGAACACCATTATTTTCGACTTGCTAACATCTATCCGATGTTCACTATACACGCATACATCGAATATACTGGTCAAACATCGAATATTCTGGTCATGCATTGAATATTCTGGTCATTCATAGAATATTCTGGTCATCAGGCACTGCAGATCTGCCTCACTATTAGCTAGTAGCAAAAACTTTTGGAAAGTCTTTTTCATTTAATTTTTTTTATACACTTTATGTGAAATGTCAACAGTTACGGAGATAAGCGACATCAAAATGTGCAATTTCTGACTCATTTTCTGTAAAACGTTAGATAGACTATCATTACAGTTATGGAGTATTAAATATTTACTCGCTTTGATGCAAATAAAAAAATGGTTAAAACCTTGCAGAAAACTGAAAAATATTTTTTTGTGTGGTTTTTGTCATTTTATTTGGATTGTATTGAAGCGAATTAATTTTTAATATTCCATATGAGTCAATGTAGCTATAGTCCAACGCTTTAAATAAAAAAAGTCAGAAACATAGAAAAAAATGTAATCTTTGACGTGGCTTATCTTCGTAACTGTAGGTACCTACCTACACATTTCACCCAAAGTGTACAGAATAATTTCTATTCAAAATTGAATGAAGGAGACTACCGCAAAGTTTTTGCTACTGGCTACGAGACACCTTGTGCAATAAAATATTTCTGCGCAGCAGTAGGTAGGTACCTATTTGTGATTAGACACATCTAATTATTATTTTTAAAATACTTTTTTGACACCATTGTATCTCCTTCCGGAATAACTAATCATAATATATAATTCTCTACGTAACAATGTCCGTCACTGACGCCACCAGATAGCACAAATGTTGATGAGGTGTATAAAATGAGGCCAAAAACATGTTTGATTCTCTACGAAACAATGTCCGTCGCTAAAGCTACCAGGTGGCTCAAATAATACTGAAGTATAAGAAACAAAAAAATACCTAATTCTCTATTTAATAATGTCCATCACTACCGTTATCAAGACGCTACTCTACCCGAGATAGCGCTGTTTTCACAGCCTTAAATGGCGGTCGAAATATACCTATATGTATATATATATATATATATAGGTTTGTTTTATGTATTATGTTTTGTTTGAGATTTCCGCGAGCGCTATTGTAAGGAACAAAAGTGGTTTCTGGAATATCTCGCGTTTCCTGTAAATGGTCTCCCTGAGAAGACCTAGGCCGACGTTTCGACACGGTATCACGTGCCATCGTCAAGGCTAAAAAAGCCTCAAAAGTTACGGACTAGCCGTACTCGTTCGCCGGTGACATGAAAGTCTCCCACCAATAAGGCCTTATTAATACATATATTTGACTCATTTTTGACGGGATATAGTTAGTATTATTATATCGGTCACATTTTTCATAAGAAAAAAATCACATTTTAAAATTGATCAATATCATTTAAACAAAAAAATACCAAATGCAAACGTATCACTTTCCATTGTAAAATTGTAATGGAAAGTCTCACAAAGGTGATCTGTTGCTACGTAATAGAATTAACCAAGTGAGAATTTTTTTAATTTAAAGGTAGACTAGATACTAAATAAGGGTTACGATTTATCTTAGCGAACACTTTTTTTTATACGCAGACTTTTATGTCTCTTCAAGAAATATTTCGACTCTGTCTAAATAAGTAGGTACCTACCAGTGGCGTGGAGTAGGCATAAATTTAGATTATGCTGTTACCGACTAGGTATCATCAAAAATAATAATTTCGTTGTCTGTCCTCCTGTCCGTTCGTCCGTCCGTCTGTGCCTGTCCACGGCTAAAAAATGCAAATTAAACGGCCGGAAATGGGACTTGAACCCCGGGCCACCAAGCCCGAACAGGCCGCTCTACGCATGTTGCTACGGCCGCCTCTCCGTGTAACCCGTCAAAAATGTTCCGTTATTTTTGACGGGTTTCAGCTAGTATTATGATATATAGGTATAGGTACACACAATAATATATATTTTATCTATTACGATAAATTATAGAAATCCCACAGAGACAAAGCTATTTATCTGGGATATTTTTTGTAGATATGTAAGTCGTACTGAACGATTTGTCAAAACACTAGATCCACGCTATTTATACCCAAACGCTATATTATCGAACCTCCTAGTCATCTAGGTGACATTTGTGGGCGAGTAGATTCTCCAGTCACTGCGAGAGAACACGCGGAAGCTTCCAGAAAAATAATTCTTACCTGCAACCGCGAGGTCTTTTCCTTAAGACAATTTTATTAATATTTTTTTTTCTTTCAATTGGTTGAGCAACTTTGTGGATTAACATTTAAAATAATAATTTTATTATTTGTTTTAATCTACTTATATTTGATTAATTACACCTACACTTTTCGGAAAAAAAATTCCATCGTCATAATAAATTATTTGCAAATTCATTAGGTGTTTATAAATTTTCAAAGAAGTGCAAAGATTCTACGGCGTTTGGTATTGGAAAAACTGGCCGAAATTATGTAGGTAAGGGTTAAAAAATTTATTATAAAAATTAAAATTTATATTATAAGAATTAAAAATAATATAAAGTATTTAATGTAAGAGTTAAAAAGCATTTGAGTTGTCTGAATAATCATGGTTTTTCTGAATTTGCAAATCATTTATTAGAGAATGATCACGGTTTTAATAAAAAAAAAACATTTTACGCGTTAATAATTTTGGTCTGAAATTTAATAATTTAGAATCATTAGAAATCAGTAAAGCATGTAAAAGTAAACGAAATATTATTAATAAACAATTAAACTTAACTTAGTCCGATTCTAAAAAAAATCCAATAATTTTATGTAATCAAGAACTTCATAATTTAGAAAACCAAAAAACAAAACACATCATTCATTTTGATATTTTTACTTTTATAAAACACCTCGACGATGGAAAGGTTTTTCCAAAATATGCAGGTGTAATTAATGAATATAAGTACATAATTTTTTTTTATTATTAATATTTGTTTCCCAGAATATTTAGTAGTGCACGCCACTGGCAGGCACGCAAGTTGCACGTCGGGTTACGGGTTATTCGGGGAGCGTCTTACAAGTTTACCCTTACTCTAGATGAGATAAATACCATATTGGTCATGCTATGGCGCAATAACACCACATCGTGACCAGTTTCAGTCGCAAAAGTCGAGTATTTATCGGTGAAGGGCGCCATTACTTATATGTAGGTACTTAAAAAGTCACCACGGAGAGTGGGGACTCCATTTGGAAGGGGGAATTAAATTCAGTTAAATGGGGGGTGTTTTCATGCGGACGGTTTTTTGACGGTTCAATTATTTAAGGGATTCACGAGAGATGTTAGGGCTTGTGGTTTGAGAGGGGTGAAATGGCAAATGACAATAAATTATCGAAGACTGAGAGGGATCCATTATTCGGAACAAAGTTCTGTGAAATTTTTAAAACCGAATTAATTAATCAATTAGAAAGACATACAGAAAACCCTAATCCACGAAAAAATAATAAAAATGAGAATTAAATATATGGTCGATATATTCACGGAAATTTACAAGGCTCCTGTGGCTTAGTGGTCAGAGCACCGGCCCCGGAAAGGAGGTGATCCGGGTTCGAATCCCGGTAGTAGCCGAAATATTTTTTCGTGGATTTGATTTTTCTGTACGTCTTTCTGATTGATTAATTAATTTGGTTTTAAAAAGAATGATTTCTATTCAAAATTGAATTAAGGAAACTACCGCAAAGTTTTAGCAAAGCAGCAATAAAATATTTCTGCGCAGAAGTATTTGTGATTAGACACATCTAATTATTATTTAAAAAAAACTTTTTTGACCGGTTTCGACACCATATTATCTCCTTCAGGAATGATTAATCATAACATATAATTCTTTACACGTAACAATGTCCGTCACTAACGCCACAAGATGGCACAAATAATGATGAGGTGTATGAAATGAGCCCAAAATAAGTTCTATTCTCTCCGTAACAATGTCCGTCCCTAAAGCTACCAGATGGCTCAAATAATAATGAAGTATAAGAAGCAAAAAATACCCAATTCTCTATTTAATAATGTCCATCACTAACATTATCACGACGCTACTCTACTCTAAATAGCGCTGTTTTCGCAGCCTTATCTGGCGGTCGAAATATACCTATATATATTTATACAATAATAAAAATAGGTACGTCATTTTTGATGGGATATAGCTAGTATATATATATTATTATATCGGTCAATTATTTAAGGGATTCATGAGAGATGTTAGGGCTTGTGGTTCGAGAGGGGTGAAATGGCAAATGACAATAAATTATCGAAGACTCAGAGGGTGTAACAAGGGATTCATTATTCGTCTCTCGAGGCAGACGGTTGAGTTGACTCCATTTTTTTAAACATTATCTGCAAAAATAGAGTAAATTGGATAGTTAAGAAAGTAAAACAAGAATCATTTTTTTGTAAATTCGTCAGTAGGTACCTAACAGTCAGGGGCATGGAGTGGAAACATCGCTGCATGACTTTTACGTAACCAATTATTTAGAAAAAAATCACAATTGTTATCATAGCATTCATTTAAAATATGTAGCATAAATATTTGATTTCTATTTTTTTCCAAATAATACTATTCTTTCTAGTTCCAAAAACAATCTTTTTCGGAACCAGATTGATCAACTTGAGCCGACAAATTGAAATAATTACTCCTTACCTTTGTCGACTAAATAATTACGACTAAATACCTAACTCTTTATCGCGAAATGACGTTTATCTGTTTCAAAGGTTCCGAGAGAATACACAAAAGCAAACAAAGCTTTTAAAATGCACTTTCGATTACATCGTTAGAAATATGCTTATATTAAATAAAAACGCGAAAAAAATTTGATCATGCATAGCCAAAGAGAAAAATTTTCGAGCGTTCCAAACAAAAGAACATCTAAAAAACACACGACGTTCCGTATCTATTTAGACAATTCATTCTAAAACAACGTTTCTTTTTTCGAAAATCTCCCCTCTTTGTAGCTGTTTGACGTTTATTCTTTTAAAACGAAATATAAAAACACAAATATTGTATGTGTTCTAGCGATGTAACGAATGTTAATTTTTGAGCATTCACGAATGCGAATGCGAATATCTGCTACCGACATTCGCGAATGCGAATTCGAATACGAATATTGAGTTTTCTTAAATTTGGCGCCAATTATGTATGGCTGGCCAATTATATAATAGAAGCAAAAAGAAGAATTTTGTTTATTTAAAGTGTTTTCTTATAAAACATAAATTATTTATAGTTTGTAATTGAAGAACATAGTTTTTGTTTGATTTTTGTTTTTAGTTTCGTTCAAGAACATGATTACCTAACTCAAGTAAAGACTGATAAAAGTTTCAGAGAAGAATTTGTTTTTGTTTGTTTACATTGCATTATTATATTTTTTGTTTTCAAAGTTGTAATGAGAAGTTAATTGTTATTTAGTAGTGATCTGGAATCTTAAGCTTTATTACCCAATGTAGAAGTAGATGGTAAATAAATAATACCAAATGATAAAGTAAAGTGAAGACTGATAATGTGATTACGATGTTTTTTCTAGTAATAAAAAAATAAGAAATTAATGGATTTTTTATTAACTTAATATTATGTTTTTTTCTGATGCTCATATTCGCAAAACATTTGCTCGAACTTTGCGAATGCAAAAATATGCGAATATTCGCGAATGCGAATATTCGTTGCATCACTAATGTGTTCCAAACAAATACCTTTACAAAAAAGTCATGCTGCAATATTCCCACTGCACGCGCCTGGTAACAGCATAACCTAATTTTGTGTCTACCGCTCACCACTGGTTGATCATCATTGTCGGAATATCCCAAAAAACTCTCAAAATGTATCAATTTTTAATTATCTTCTTAACCAGCTGGACCAACCATCCTATCCCGGACTCGTCATAAAATATTAATTTCCCCCATTTCAGCAACGAGCGGGCAAGACCCAAGAAACCATTATGAGCCCCAGGGCAGTATTGTCCATTAGGAAAGCTTTTATGGGCGCGACGACTTCGGCCAGTATCGATTTTGTTTAAGACAATGGAACCACTTCTTCATTTTTTAAGATCACGCAGTTACCAACCTTCTCAAAATTACGATTGTCGTGCGATATCATTTACTGCGAATAGGTTTCAATAATCATATTAAAATATTGAAATTAAATTAAATTTCATCATTTTTCACTTATGCTCTACCACTGGGCATAATTTCCCAAAGCAAAACAATTTTACTAATTTAAAAAAAAAACGTATTAAGTCAAAAACATAGAATGAAACTGAAATTTCTTCAGTAAATGAGTTCAAAAAAAAATTTTCGAATCTAAAAAGATGAGGTTGAGTAGATCTATCTTTGATAAACCCAAGTTGCCTCGAATAAATTATTATATATATATGTGTTGAGATCTACTGATCTGACCAGGACACCAGTAAACAGGCCCGTGCAGTGAGAACACTGAAGCGTGACTTTTACATAAACGTATATTGGGGAGAAAATGTCGAAATTAAATATTTATCTGACAGAATATTATGATATATTAAAATATGAAGAATATCTATGATATGAAAGGTAATTATTGTGATTGGAATATTACGAGATATTATAATCTTTAATTTTTTTTTTTTCAAAATAGGTAGGTATATGCAAAGAAAAAAGTCATGCTTCTTAATGTATATTGTACCGAGATGCAACAATTATTGTGGAGAAAGAACATTACAAGTGAAAATACCAACGGTTTTCAACGGTATGCCCTCTGACTTGTTTGAGTTGGATTCATATGCAAAGGTAAAAGTGGCATGCAGGGAGTTTATTATGAACTGTCTGCATCCTAACTATTTTTATATAATTTTACAAATTCTTATGTAAGCCAGCACTGTTATTAAATGGTAAGGTATATTCATTAGTACTAGAATAAAACTGCTGATAACTAACTCATAGTTAGTAGGATCTTTGTTAATTGTAAAATATGTATTAAATAATAAATAAAATAAAAATAATTAAAAAAAAAATACTTATTCGTTCTCACTACACTTCTCTGCCAGCAATTTAATCCTTATAGGTACTGATACACATGCTAATTAGTGGCACGTGAGTATGCGCAGTATTGACTTTCTTAAGCCATTGCTATTTAGTGGAATGTGCTCATTGCTAGTAATGAGCATGCTCATTACTGGCATGCCCCAAAATCAACCGCCGGTTGATTTATGAGCATGCTAATGTCATTTACCACGAGAAGAGGTATCTTTTGAGCATGTATGAACAGACTTGCTTATTAGCATGTTAATGTCATTCGCGGCTAGTATCGATTATCAATGCAATTTTCTCAGTCCGCAACAGATGAAAAAAATATGGCACGTTGGGGAGATGACAAAACATTACTTTTCGTAACTTAATATAGGAATCACGAATGTATGTGGAACACTCGCTATGTAAAAATAATATAGCAAGAATAATGTTTATGAAACTTAATTAAAAGACATGAATGATTCAAATATTTCAATAAAAATTATAAAAACTAAAATCAAAAATGTGTGGATGGAAACTCGGGAACTATTTTGATTTATTGGTTCGCTTGAATTTTCTATTTCAGTTTGCAATGTTTCAATTTTGAACTTCCTCTCTTTTCTACAAGAGCACGCCATTAATAAGCATGTGTGTTTGATTGTTAGCTTTGAGCATGCTCATTTATGAGCATGCTAATTATTGAGCAAGTGTGTACAGCTGTTAGAGCATGCTAGTTTTGAGCATGCTAAAGAGTATGCTCAAAATAAGCATGCGTATCTGTACCTTATTACAGTCTGTTCAAAACTTTGATGTAGATGATTTATGTGTTTCGTATGTTTTAAATGTTGCCTCATAAATAGATACCTAATTATGTTATGTTATTATAAATATACCTATTATTTAGAAAATATACGTTTATTAAAAAATATTTATCTGTTACTCAAACATAAATCGTCTGTATTAAAGGTTTGAACAGACTATACATAGCACAATCGTTTAGCTTATTTTAAAAATGGTTATTTAGAAATTATTGGCTTATTTTAAAAATGGTTTCTAATAGAAATATGTCTACCGAGGCAAAACTGGCGGTACATAATGGTGTTCTGGTACCGACACTAATGTATGGAAGTGAAGCCTGGAGCTGGCAGAAGAGGAACGAAAGTAGATTGAATGCAGTGGAGATGAGGTCCCTTAGACGTATGTGTGGTAAATCCATGTATGATAGAGTAAAGAATGAAGATATTAGGAATTAATGTAAAGCTGATCGTAGCATAATACAGAGAATAAAAATAGGGTCACTCAGGTGGTTTGGGCACGTTGAGCGAATGAATGAGGAAAGAATGGTAAGAAAGATATATGATGCAAGTGTTGACGGCGCCAGAAAGAGAGAGCGACCGCGGAAGACGTGGCATGACCAGATTAACCAGATACTGGAAGATGGTCCTGTTAGAAGCCCGAACAACCGTCGAGCTTGCATGCGAAGATGTATGAATGTAGACGAAGCGAAAGTTGTATGTCAGGACAGAAGAGTATGGCTCTCTATCCTCTCTGCCTACCCCCACGGGGAAACGGCGTGATGGTAAGTAAGTAAGGAAATAAGTAAAAATGGTTATAATATTTATGTCAGTACTCGCACCTCTATTAAAATAAAAACAAATATGCATATTATAAATACATTTTACCTTACTGTTGTATTTACGAACAGCTACATTTTCGAGAAAGGATTTTTTCAGTTTTTTTTCCTTTGTTTGTATATCGGGTTGGCGCCTGCGCGAGGCATCTCTCGGGCCCGTTTATTGTTTTACGACACTTTTGAAATCCCTACCTGGACCACTCCCAGTTTGTGAATGAAGCTGGGCTTATCTCTCTCGACCATCGGATCTGCACCGGTATCGGTCCATCTGTTTTTACAAGATTGCCTTTCGCTAGCGAGATTTAGCGCCCGAGCGATAGTCAACTATCATATTAGATTGTCCAGTATTTTTAATAGATATTACAATTGAGAAGTTTCACGATGTTAATAATACAAACTATTTTATTTTATTTTATTTTATTTTATTTTATTTTATTTTATTTTATTTTATTTTTTTATTTTATTTTATTTTATTTTATTTTATTTTATTTTATTTTATTTTATTTTATTTTATTTTATTTTATTTTATTTTATTTTATTTTATTTTATTTTATTTTATTTTATTTTATTTTATTTTATTTTATTTTATTTTATTTGTCCTTGGGAAACTAACAGTACCTACATATAAAATCAGATTACACATGATTATTGAACAGTATAGAGACCATGTTACAAGTTTCCACAGAATTAACATGTTATTAACATATAGCAACAATAACTTGAGTTATACAAAAAAAAGTGAAATTTTTAAGTTACGAACAAACTATGCGAGTCAAAGAATTAAAGGTGATAAGGGAATAGGGAATGGATAGAAAAGGACAAATCTACTTAGTAAAAAGGAGAAGAGATAAGAATAAAAAGAAGTGCAAAAGATGTATGCATAGCATAAAGACATCTGCGTGTATACACGAGTTCTGGACAACAGAAAAAATGTGAATGCGATAGTTGTTCAAAAGAAATATATATTTAAACTATATATTTAACTTAATATAATTAAAATACAGATCAAAACTAATTTACAAGTCAAAAAAATTTAATGATAGTAAATGACTGAGAAATAAATTATTTAAATTTACGTATTTTAGCGCGGGACGCTGTGATCTGTTCCGCCTGTGACGTCATTTGACCTAGACCCGAATTCAGAGTCAATACTTAGATGATTGAAAGGTTAAGGTACGCCTTAAAAGCGTAATTTTAAGTACAAAGTAACACTACAGTATAGAGCTAATGCCATAGCAGCATACTGAACAATATTACTCTGGATATTAATCTGTTCCATGTCTCTGAGAGGGTTATTCCAAAGCAGGATTCTCCTCCACCTTTGATGTAAATGATTTTATACATAACAGAATGTTAGTAAACTTAGTAAAAACCACTACCAGATTTACGGTCTACCGGTTTCGAGACATACCCGTCTCTTCGTCAGGACCAACACTACACTACTACATTCACAACACTATACACCCCAACCATAGTATTGTAAAACTATCGCCACTATTTTTCACATGCGTGTTGATCTTGTCAGAGAAATTGAACTACTACTTTCTCTGACAAGATTAACACGCACGTGAAAAATAGTGGTGATAGTTTTACAATACTATGGTTGGGGTATATAGGGTTGTGAATGTAGTAGTGTAGTGTTGACGGGTACGTCTCGAAACCGGTAGACCGTAAATCTGGTAGTGGTTTTTACTAAGTTTACTAACATTCTGTTATTATGTCTAACTGCAAAGTTAATGCTCTAAATATTAATAATAGATTTTATACATGTTTAATATTTGATTTTGTTTATATATGTTTATATATTTCTAAATTATTTACAACATTTACGAATTGTTGTGTTCGTAATGTAATGTAAATGTTATATATATATATAAAAAATTGTTGTACCTATACACAGTCATACAAAGCACAGAAAATGAAGAAATTTTATTAATTTTCAACACATCGTCCTTTTCGTAATTTATTAATGGATTAAATAATTTAGTTAGTATCATTTTAGGAGGATATACGTAGATATTTAAAATATATGGAACCTGATGAATAAATTTTAATTATATATTACTGATAAAAATAGGTAACTGAAAATACAGGAGAAGATATGAGAAAAAATGGTGAATTTCACTCATATTGCCAGACCGTAATAATATCTAGTTAATATTAGAACGTCATGTTTCATTTTTGCACCCTTTATATTAACTCGTGGCGTCTGCTTGCTTGCCAGCTTGCCGTCAAAAAAAACTTTGGATTGATTTTTGACCCTTTTCCCGTGATCCAATCGAGCTGAAACTTGGCAAGTAGACTCGTGGCGACGATCAAGAAGATCTTTCAAATTCTCGTTAAAAAAAATAATAATTATAGTATAATTTCGGATTTTTAGAAATTTTATTGGTTTTTTCAAATTGGAATCATTAGAAAAGGTCGCGGAATATTTTCTAAATTTGAATTACTCCGTCGGTATGCATAAAAGGTACTTCACTACGAATGTGGAAAATCTAAATTGACTGACAAATGTTTTTAGAATTTAATCTTCAAAGCATGAAGTGTCTTATCAAAGCTCAAAACATCTGACATTTTAGAAATATATTAAATTACTGTAGGTTTAGTGTAATGTTATATGTTTTAATTCGTCTTTAATTGTTGTTATATTTTACAAAGAAAGGGAGTATAATAAAAACTTGGTTTTTATGGGTTACTTTTTTAAACTTAATTAAATTTATATGTTTTACACGGTATTTTCGGATTTAATTTATCAACACTACATTGTTGAATGCAGAAGTTATTTTTCATTTGTTATATTTTGAAATGGTTAAGATTCTCTGAAAAGGATGAACTGAATGAACGCAAAGGCAGTAATAGTTGTGTTGGGTTAGGTACTCGTCTAGAGTAAATGAGGTAGGTACCTAAAGATGTTTATTGCAAGGCTGCAAGGTACACACACTGAGGCACAGTATAGTAAAGCATACAGTATTATATCTTCATACAAACAGCCGAAACGACGCCCTTCGAAATCTCGGTATACTTCGAACTGCTCAGTCGCCGCAGGGCTGCAGTAACGTACGGACGCAAGCAGTGTGAGATGCTCCCACGCATACATTTAGGTCAATTTATGGCACCCCAAACCATAAACAGTCAGTCAATGAGCAGCCCTGGTGCGTTTTTAACCAAGTTTAAGTACCAAGCGGCCGTAGGTATTTATTTCAAGGACACTGCCAAGATAACATACTGTATGTATTTATTATACTGTGACTGAGGGCTGTAAGGGATGCTTTTCGCTACCCTTAGTCAATTACAAAAACAAATAGTACAAACATTTCAAACGGATAACATTAGTCACAAAAATTAGGTAAATATATAATACGAACCTTTCTTACACGCTTGTCTGTCAACAACAAAAACTTGTAATAAATATTTGACCCACATCCAATCGCTCTTAAATTTGGCATAGAGACGTACTCTAGATGACAGATTTAAAAAAAAAACCTGACGAATTATTTTATCGGACCCTGTACATGCAGGTGAAATCTGGCGGTTTGTATTATTTTATAAGTGATGTTTGAGTTTTGAGGTTAAATTGATAACAAGATTTAATGTGATGAAGATCAAAAAATAGAAAATAACATTACATCAAAAAATAAAAACACGCTTTAATATAAAATAATTATAATATATAAATAATAGTTAATACATATAAATATATTACAATTAGTAAAATTAGTTTCATGTATAAATAAAAATTCACGTTTTATGTAACGACAATGAGTAAAATATTTTTAAATATAGCCTTAGATTGCTATTATAACATTTATTAGTTATGCGTATTATTAGAAGGTAATAAGAATGTAAAGACTTAAGGAAAACGGGTTTTGGATCATTCTGTCCCCGCCTACGGCGCACTATGATACAAAGCGTAATCTACAATATTTTTTAAAAATGCAATTCTTTTTGTTGAGAAGTTGAGAAAACACGTGCAATACTTGGATCAATATGTATTAGAAGATGACGCTTCATTTTCTTCAAAAGTTTTTCTAAATTTTCAATGCGATGTTCCAAATTGTACATTGATTCTTTATTTGTAGGTTGCCCTTCATATAGGCAGTGTTCTCCTCGTCGATTTTTTTTCTACTAATCTTTATAAGTTTCAGTTTCACGTTAGTAAGTTTGCATAATTTTCTGAATAGCAGAAATCACCTTGACGCATATAAATGTACCCCAAAAGACATTTTCAACAAAACTAACAATTTATTAATTTTTACTGAACTTTTTTTAAAATCGCATGTAATCCTGAATGTACCAAATCTTATCTTCGATATTTTTTAATCTTAGCAAAACTACGTAAAACAAAGTGAAAACATTTCAAAATATATATATATTATAATACTTGTTTATATCTACTTATATATATGTAGATACCTATACCTACATGATTTGGAAAAAACTTTCCATAATTAGGGTGTTTTATGAATGTAGGTGTAATTAATAAATATAATTAGATACAAACAAATAATAAATTATTTTTTACATCCTTTCTTTTAACTCGTGGCGTGTGCTCGCTCGTTTCCTTGACGAAAAAACTTTGGATCGATTTTTAAACCTTTTCCCGTGATCCAATCGAGCTGAAACTTTGAAAGCAGACTCGTGGCGATGATCAAAAAGATTTATAAAATTTTCGTTAAAAATTAATAATAATTATAGTATAATTTTGGATTTTTCAAATTGGAATCATTACAATAGCTACCAACGGCGGCCCGAATATTTAAAATTTGAATAACTCCGTCGGTAGGTATAATAGGTACTTCACTACGAATTTCGAAAATTTATGACAATTGGTTTTTCACACTTCGGTTTTTTGGGAAGAAATCAAATAATAAAGAGATATTTTTAGAGATTTCTGACATAGATATTTGTCTAGACATGTTTCATTTTCAGTCAATCAATTATTTATTTACATGATGGTA
Source organism: Agrypnia vestita (assembly GCA_016648135.1). Classification (NCBI taxonomy): domain Eukaryota; kingdom Metazoa; phylum Arthropoda; class Insecta; order Trichoptera; family Phryganeidae; genus Agrypnia; species Agrypnia vestita. Next base: position 137,000 of record JADDOH010023501.1, on the reverse strand, counting down.
AACTTAATTTACAAAGAAAGGTAGTAAAATAAAAACTTGTTTTTTATGGGTTAGTTTTTTTAAATGTCAATTTACAACGTTGCTGAATCAATTCGAAAAAAAACTTACATTTCACATATTTTTTACTCTACTCTCGTCAAACGCCGATGGTTAACTATGGGCTAACTGGCGAGCAGCGCGGTTGCAACTGGTGTACCTACTCACATACACACACAAACACACATGTAGATACATGTGTGTTTTAATAATATATTTTGAAAAATTGGTCGTGTACCAATGTGCCCTTTGCACCATAGTGTCCCGCTTCCCCCTATACTTTTTAAACGCTGCACTAGGTAAAACTCGTTCTGGGTTAGTTATATTTCTCAGTTTAATAGTTTTCTTATTCTAGGTAAAATCAAAATTATGCAATATAAGAAAATTAATTATAATACAAATAGAGAAAAAAAAATAATGTCACGGGACTTGGCTGTGGGAGGTAAATGAAAACACTGGAAATTTATTAACGATTTACTAATTATTTTAACAAATTCACAAAGTCACTGCACATTTAATTTAAACACTATTCTTTAATTTAGTTACACTACTCCGCAATCAGTCATTCATCTGTGAAACACTTTATTATCTCTTGCAAGAATATTCAAGGCAGCTTTTATCGCTGGTTATGTCGCGTCGGCTAAACATCAAAGCAACAATCATGCTCCGCGACACTGGCTCCGCTTTTTATAGGAAACTCGTTGGTTTTTCGAACCTCCGAGATTATTCCGTACATTTCTAGTGTTTGCGAGAATGGTCCCATCATTACCAGACTGTTGACCTCTCCGAATGGTGAAGATAATTCCAGAGTGTTTGTAGGGCGTTCCAGAGGGTTCAATATTTTTGGTGTCCTCGACATATTAGAGGGATTCCGATGCTGCGAAATTTCTCCGAATTCCATCATCACGTTAAAATAATAAAAAGATTAAAATAAATAAAAACACTTTACTTTGTATTAAACCACGATTTATTGTCGTGCCAACCGGTTTCGCTTAAACTTAAGCTTCATCAGGGCAACTTAATAACTATTAGTTATTAAGTTATTAGTTATTAAGTTAATAACTATTAGTTATCAGTTATTAACTTGCCCTGATGAAGCTTAAGTTTGAGCGAAACCGGTTGGCACGACAATAAATCCAATACTAGTGGTTTAATACAAAGTAAAGTGTTTTTATTTATTTTAATATGTCAAACCACAAAGTTATTGCTTTCTACCAAAGTATAATAAAAAGATTTATAAAGTGACAAGGTAAAGAAGATGTATGCGCGCTATATTTTTTTTCGCGCGCTGTGTTGACAAAACCACGCGCACAACGTACGAGGGAACGATGTCTCTGGCTTCTCTCATTTGTCAAGCCTCTGGTAGGTTCCTACCTATGTGCAACACCAAGTGACTTCGTTCTCGTAAATATTAATGAACGACATAAATATCGCAAATAAACATCGCATGAGATAAAATCGTAAATATTTATGATCTTTTTATATCGTGTTTATAAATGTACAAATATCTTTTCATAGTCTACCTACTTTTTTACTTTTTTTGTAATGCAGCGCAGGTCTGGAGCACTTATATTATTATGGAGTTAGCAGGGGCGTGCAGTGAAAACAAGAAACATGATTTTTTCTAAATTTAAAAAATATTAAAAAAATATATTTAAAAAAAATCGAAATAAGAGAAAATTCCTCTCAGAATAATTAACACATTAATCATGTTTTAATATTTTATAATATTCTACCAGATAAATATTTAAGTTCTTTTTTTTTCGAATACATGTATAAATAAAAGTCGACATTTTTGTTGTCACTGCATGTCCCTGGAATATAGCTACTAGCATAACACAAATAATGTACACATATTTATAATCCGTGAGAGTGAGTGACTGGGCAAGTGCAAGAGTGCATGGTTTGACACAATCGTAATTTTTACTTGGGCCAATACTTCTGAATTCATCCAAGTTGTCAATACGAATAGGGACGAGTTGGGGTGCTTTTGGCAAACTTAAACATATTTTCTAAAACAAAGAGATCTCAGTAAGCCTAAAAAGAAAAGTACTAAAAGCAGTTCAGCAAAGAATACTTCCATTATTCGGAAATCGACTAGCGGGAAGACGTCAAAGCTTCGTTTGATATTCTCGCAACAATCGATTACTCTCCTAATAAAAATGGAATAATATAAATAAGTGAATTAATAATTCAAAGAGAAACATATAACTGTCAAATATTGACGACTTATTAAGTGTCTGGGATAGTGAAATTGGTATCACGTTGTCCGCGTAAGACAAAGGTCCGTGGTTCGAATCCAGGTTCCAGCATTTAATTATTCAGTTTTATTATTTGATATTTGTGTGTTTCTCTTAATTTCATTTATTTATTTCTTAATAAATATATATACATATATATATAAAAGAGTACGCTGCCAGTGATAACGATTGCAGTGGAAATGATAACACCTACAAAGAAACATGTAAAAAAGCTCAAACGCACGCAACGATCTTGGGGAGATCTATACTTGGTATGAGCCTTAGAGATAAGTGCAGAACTAGAGTAGTATGGTGGTGTAGCGAAGTTAAAATAGCAATGGGCAGGGCATGTTGCAAGGCAGGATGCCATAAAACGGCCCCTTAGAGTCCTGAGGTGAAGACTTTGGGAACATAAAAGAGGCATCGGAAGACTTCAAAAGACATAACATCCGCTATGGCGAAGAAATGGCTATAAGTAGCAAACAACAGAGAAGAATGGAAGGGCCATACCCTTCCATTCTTCTCTGAGAAGAGGCCTTAGTGGCAAAAATGAAACAGAAACAAAAAATATGTAGAAATTCATAGCAATATTTTGTTTTAAATTTGTACAGAAAGTATAAAATTTAAAAAGTTTCCCGTTCTGCGTGGTTTTGATAGTCATTTTGTTTATCAGACTTGTGTTAAAGATAATGAATTTTTAATATTCGATAGGAAAAGTTACTTTCATTTTACTTGTTGGAAATAGGAAATAAGATAAATCAGAAATATTGTTTAAAAAATGCAATCATGAGAGTCGCTTATCTCCATAGCTATTGATATTTGGACATAGATTTAAAGTCATTTTCGACTTATAATTTAAGGAGGAATCTACCTCTAAAGTATTGTGGACTAACTCTGTTACACTCTGTATATTAGAAATAATTCGTTAATAATGGTTTAGTTAGTGGTCGGGAATTCGAATCTTATTCCATTATTACATATTATTACATGGTATTACTTTACTAGTGTTGCCACTTCCTAAAAGTGTGATAAATGATATCAGCAGTAAAAATAATGAAGAAATAGTCATCAAATCTAAGTTATTTAGAAATAGAGACAATGAGAACATAGAAACCACAAAATATTGTCTTATGTAACCCTGCAATGTGATCCGAAACGTCGGGCCATATCCCAGAAAACTATACACATAAAATTCTGAAAATTCGTGCCGTGAAATTCAGAAAACATTTTTTTTCACAAAATATTAGTGCTGTCCCTATTAATATGGCGACCCACTGTATCATTGAAAATATTCCACTTTAAAAATATATAGGTACCTAGATTTTCAATTTCAATTTATTTATTTATAACAAAACATTTACATTACAAACATATGTTTAATTCGTAAATATTATGAACAAGTGATATAATATACAAACAGCAAAATATCAAACGCCCTTGAGGTGAGTATTCGCGAAAACGGCGCTATATAAGTTATTATCCAATTATTATTTATTATTATTATCAAACATACCTATATTAATTCATTTATATCAAAGGTGTAGGAGATCCTGCTACGGAAAACCCCTTCAGACACATGGAATATATCAATACCCAAAGCGATTTTGTTCAGCATAGCTGTGGCTCTTCCAATAGGCATAACCATCGAATAATATCGAAACGCCTATATTACCAACTGCGAAATCTATGTATACCGTGTCATGAGTAGGACCACAGATGTCTCTAGCATCGTACATTCGAACACATGAAAGAAACTGATTTAGAACGTATATTACAACCTTTAAAAAATTGATAATGATGATGTTGCATTGTGTAAAGTAATCACTTAAGACAGCTCATACAGGTCATAAGCCCTGGGCCACCCTATAAATACCTCCATACACGTTTGCCATTTAAATAGCTTCGCCTCTGTGAGACTTATATAATTGGTATTAATTTCAAATATGTAAAATCGATTCCGACATACTTTCCTTGCTTTTAGAGTCCATGATATCAATCATGGATTTTTTTTAGAAATGAACAAAATAAAATCATTTTGTACACACATTGCGCACACTGTTGCGTAACGGACTGTACGAGCGTGCACACACACACATGCTTAGTGTCCGATCGATATTCCAGCGCCTACCATCGGAAGAGCTTTGTGACATGTCTCCGTGGCGGGGGGGAGGAACTCATAAAGGGGAAGGGGGCGGAGAGATAAGGCGGCTACAGGGGAACACCAACTGTGGGACGCAGGAAAAAAAATAACGACAATAACCAGAACTAAAAAATGAGAAATGAAAATGAAAATAAATAAATTAAAATAATTTATTTGAAAATGTAATAATACAGGGTGTCTTATAGATAGTAGCAATAGTTTTACAGGTGGATTCCTGCCATAATAATATTTCCTGCCGAAAATTTTCAAGCAACCATGACCTAATTAATATTTTAATTATAAAATTATTTATATATAATTAAATAGATTTAATTATATATAAATCGTCTTCGAAATATATTGAAATTTTTTGCCATGTTATCTATATATAAAATATTTATTTATTTAGGAAATCTTGTTTACAAAACTTATTTTATAGTGCAGTTATTTTTGTGGATTGAAAGTACTCAAAATAGTTCATTATACACAGTTAATTTTTTTCAAATGTATATATATTTGCTTATAGGTAGGTATATGCGTATATATACATTTTTTAATATAGGTATATATATGGTCGGTCACAGCATAACCTAAGTTTATACCCACTGCACGCCACTGATCAGTAGTTGTGGAGATGTGCGATATTTAAATTTGCATTTTTTTCAATATTTAAATCTTATTATAAGGTTTGCGAGTAGAGATTGTAATATAAAATATTGTTTCAAATTTATTTATTGTGATACCAATCATATAAAATGATATAAAATATACAGTAATAAACATATTGAAAATTACTTGTGATAGTAATTTTACATTCATTTATAATTTATTTCCATCATCCATACGCGAACCATACGGAAACCAAATCATAACACCTAAATTTAAAACAACCCAAATGCAGAACCACTATATTTATAAAGCCATTAACTACTATAATAATCTCCTATCGAGGTACGTCGCATAAATAAGCTTTTAGAACCAATTAAAAAAAATTAAAATCTTCTTAAAATCCAACTTAAATTCATAAATTGCTTATATATATACATCCTTTTTACAAATACTTCGATATTATTTATTATCTAATTATCTTCTATTACCACCCTTATTATTAAATGATTCACATCTGAGGCTCCCTTATCAGACTCAAGAGTTTGTCTTCACTTATGAGGTCTACTTGACTAAAAAAAGTGTTAATTTAATATGAATGATTTATATTTGTACCTTATATTAAATTAAATTTAAAAAATTAAAAAATACATATATTTATAAATAAATAAAAAATCTATATGTGTTCTTTATGCCTTCGACCTGGATTATTATTTTATTTATCATCTACAACATTTTGCTTTATAGTTTCGGAAAATGGTTTCCTCATTCCATACGCGACCATTTACTTTGTAGATAGAGGCATAATGCCAGTACTTCTCAAATTAGTAAAAATTGTGATTCAAAATTCCCACGAATCGGCCACCGAAAGTTCGAGAAGCAGTCGCCCGTGTAAAAATGGAATACTCGGAATTCCTGCGTCAACGCGGTGGCGCTAGGCGGTCCCCTTTGAGGACCGGTCATTAGCGGCCGCAATAATAATAATTACGGACCCCGCTACCCGGGGCCGCCTTATTAATTCCATATTCAAATCTCGTAAACTTGTTCAAAAGGCCGCGCTGTTCGGCGACATTGTCCTCAACATCCGCGACTTAAGCCGCCTTTAAGCTCGGTTTGAACTCGAAGCTCGCGGCTTTTGGATGTTCTCACGGTGTGTTCCGAGACACGTACCTACCTGTTACGTCCTATATATAGGTAGATTCCCGCCTAAATTATGAGTCGAAAGTGCCCAATTAATTATGTCCTAATATATCTAGTTTTGGAGTGAGCGACATGTCTGTTTGTTTGTAGTTGTGGCGGAATCTTATAAATTATTTTTCACAAAAAAAAGTTGAAAAAGTTCTATAAAAAATCCGCGGCGTATATCTATATGTTAAGTTCAATACACAAATTGATAAAAAATGACTAAAAGTCGCTAAAAATCTACGCGTCCGAAACCGCGTGCACATCTAGTAGGTACTATATCATACAATAGAAAAGAAAAAAATGTATAAAAAATAAGTATCAAAAAATATAGAAATACATAATATAAAATAAATACAAATGATAGGATCAAATTATACAATATAGTAAAAAGTGTTATAGTATTAAATTCATTCGCTTCAATCAAATAAGTCAAATCAAACATAATAATTTCGTTGTCTGTCTGTCTGATTTTCCGTGATTTTTCACGGAAGTGGGGCTAGCAAAATGAATAAAACCTTACGGGAATTTGAAAAGTATTTTTTTGCCTGGTTTTGATCGTTTGATTTGTCTTGTTTTAAAGCGAATGAATTTTTAATACGCGATATAAGTTACTGTAGAGATACTATTGTAGAAATATTGAAAAAAATGCAAAATTTAATGTTGCTTATCTCGAAAATTATTGATATTTGGATATTGATGTTTTAATATGTTTCACTCTACCTAAAAAGAGTTCCGTTTCATCTTATGGAAATTAATTTAAAACGTATTTGGAATTTGTACCACACTTATTTTCTAAGCTTTATTTTAAACCCGTAAAGATGACGTTACTTTTGCATGCCGGTTCCTAAAGAATAAGTATTTACATATTTATAACTGACATCCGTGAAATAAGAATGTTCTTAGGTTTTCACGGTCACTCGGAATCTTATGGTTTGTGTCTTCTGGGGTATCATGCCGTATTTTTACGACCTTTAGTTTCGGAAAATGATTTCCTCATTCCATACGCGACCCTTTTCTTTGTAGAGAGAGACATTATGACAGTTCTCCTCAAATTGATTAAAGAGTGTGTGAAGACATCAGCCCTGATGATGGACCCTGCAATGGAATCCAAAACGTCGGCCAAAAAAGTCTCAAAAACACGCCATAATATCTCAGAAGACACAAACCAGAAGATCTATGAAATAGTATTAACGACTTAAATCAAAATATGTATATATATTTAAGAGTTTAGTTTATTATTACGGTCGTTGGACATATTTAAGTGTTCAATAAGACAGATATTTTATACGAACCGTATATTTTACAGAGAAGCAAATCTCGACGTTTCGCTCAAGTCTTATCAGGAGAACGTCCTATCACGGCGGAGGTGTAGGGCGAAATGATTATTTCTTCCGAGGTCGTAAATTATACGCACTTTGTTCTGAAGTATTCACTTCTACGAAAGAGGTCGCCAGTGTGCAAAATTTACTAATTAAATCTTCGGGCTTTCGGTCTCTTAAAGGTGAAATCAATGTCTTGAGAACAGGGAGCCAAATACTTGATAGTTTCTAACTGTCGCCTCTACTGAAATTAGGATGTTTGTATACTTCAATGGACTCTTATCACTAATCTCGGTATATGGCGCGGTACTGTTGATAAGATTTTTGTCTTGTCAAACCTAATGAAATCACCGAGATTCCCTTTGGATACATGTTCGCAGATTGCCACCCGTAAACACCAACACAACGAAATAATGTGCATCGTGCGCATGGCGTACACATACTAATTCGATTGTCTTTCTCAAATAAGGTCTACTTGGAATTTATTAATCACTTAGAAAGACGTACAGGAAAATCAAAGAACGAAAAAATATTTTGGCTACTACCGGGATTCGAACCACATCAGCCCGGTTATCCGACCTTATCTGTAAGTCTCATTAATTAATTGATTAACATATATTATCCATTCTTAGAGCAATCAACTTTTTCTGGTACCGTAGATACAAATTTCTTTGTATAACTGTCGCTAGGGAACAGCATACCTGCCCGGAAAGCTAGGTGATCTGGGTTCGAATCCCGGTAGCAATCAAAATATTTTTTTTGTTGATTTGACTTTTATGTATATCTTTATAATTGATTACTAAATTTGATTTTGAATTTCACAGTACTTTGTTCTGAAAAATTGCAACTTTACAATGAGAATTTATATATTAATTACGCTAACCAATGTCGCTGATGGATGATTTCTGTTGCCAGTTAAAAAAAACAAATGGCGAAATCGTATAGAGTAGCGAGAAGTATGGATTGTTTTAAAATACATGCAGATAATATTTAATGTGTAGAAATATTATACACTTCTTCTTCTTCTTCTGCTTCATCTAGGACTGCGTCCTGTCATTGCTCGGAGCCTGTTCCTGGGATACAGATGTCCAGCTATCTCGCCATCTTTTATGCGGTCTTCCTGGGAGTCTGGTACCAGACGGCAGCTTGTTCGCTGCTATGCTCACTACTCTCTCAGTACAAGCTCTCTCCACATGATCTCTCCAGTAACGTCTTCTAGATCTTCCCCATCGGACAATATCCTCGACGTCACAGGTCCTTCGTATTTCGGAATTCCTCACTCGGTCTCGGATTGTCAGTCCCGCAATGGGTCGGAGAGTCTTCATCTCAGTTGTTCTTAGGAGATTTTTTGTTCTGGTAGTGTCAGCCCTTGTCTCGATACCGTACGTCATGATTGGGCGGACACAGGTCTTGTATATCTTCACTTTACTCTCCTTAAGCATATGTTCGTTTCTCCAGACAGCATTTCTCAAGCATCCAGCAATAGTTGCGGCTTTGTTTGCTTGCTCTCTTACTTCTTCGTAGAGGTCGTTACTGCTGGATATCTCGACACCCAAGTACTTGAAGCTCGTTACTTGCATATATTATACACGTAAAATAAAAATGGTCACTTATAAAAATAATGTACTTAATATTTATGCACGTTTATTAATTTTTAATATACATATTTGTGTTTCAAAATTGTTTGTAAATTTCGCCATATCTTTTTTTGGTTACGGTCAACCAACCATAACCCAGCTGTCAGTTGTCAGTTCGGCGCAATATGGGGGCAATTATCGCCATATTGGAGCGATGACAGCTATGTTAGCGAAATATTAACGTTTTCTCTTTAAACTATTTATCGCTTTAAAAAGCTACTTTTAGTTAGAAAAATGTTATATGATAGTGAATGAAATGAATCAAGTCGCAGATTTTAGATTACGAAATCACGTGCAGTACATAATTATGTATGATATTTAACTGTCATATTCATGTCTTTCAGGTTAAAATTTCGTATTTTGGAAGTGATAATTTATATTTTCCAGAACATTAATAACGCGAGGACATACAGAACAACGGCATTAAAAACAAATAATGAAATTGTGTTTGATAGATCTTTCTTTAAATTTAGTGCAAGAGTATCTTTTTAAAATGTGATTGTTTTATTTTGATAATACGAAAGCAAATTGTTCAGAATATTAAGAAAATTGGACCACGTTTTTTAATATGATGGCAAAGAGTGTTAATTTGACAATCGACATCTGATAAATTAACTTGAACTATTAATAAATTTTAAAGCATGTTCAAAATATTAATTTTAAAACTCCGCTCTGACTTATTAATAGGTATAAAATAAATAATAAATAAATACTTTGTTTACTGAATAAATACTTTGTCTTAATTATACCTACACTACCCGTAAACCCATTAAAAATCACGGGTGTAATTAACAACGACCCTTGCGCGTGTCTTGGCCCACGGGCTGGTTGCGTGTCACACTCTAATTAACTTAAATTGTAATTCCAACAAGTTACGGACGTTGCGGACCAAGAGACAACGAAATTATTATATATAGATAGTCGACGTTAGGACCTATCAGACCTATTTGCGCCGTAGTTATCAATTATCGCGAAGCGACTACCATAACCAACAGCATGGCCTTGCAGCAAGCAGACACCGTGCAGTGGCCACCATTGGCTGCGAATCGCCTACCATAGCTGCCATTGGCATCTGCCATTGGCAAAAGCCGATTGTAGACACCAATGGCCGCGCAGCGATCACTGCCATCCGCGAAGCGGCTACTACAGTCGACCACGGCGATAGCCGATTGCTTAACTGCTGGTGTGTTCTTGAATATAATAAGGTCTATTTATTTATTTAACCGTTCTAATCGCGCTATCGATTTTCCGCCGCGCAGCTGGGTTGGTGCCAAGCGAAAACTCCGCCGATAGGAAAACGCGGCACCAACCCAGAGAGCGCGAATCAATCGGACAGCCGGGCTGGAATTGAAGATTAATCAAAACGCTTATGCGGGCCGTAAAGGAGATTTATGGGCGGCCCGCCTTTGTGAATTAAAAACCTCTTTAGCGTTTATGGCCGCGGGCGTGTAGGCATTCGGTTTATAGATCTCGCAAATAAAATCCGGTGGCGTATATATTCGGTTCCTTGTGCCGCCGTGCTTGTCGAGCAATAAAGCCGGGCGGGCTTTGAGCCCTGTAAACTAGACGGCCACACTAATAGTCTAAGAGCCAGCGACTGCCGGACTTACGTTATAGTGTCAGACCTGAAATATTTTCTCTACATGTGCGCTATAGCAGGTAAGAAGATTTGGATTTTGGCAGATAAAAGGTAATACAGGTACTAAAAACGAAAACCGAATTAATTAATCAATTGGAAAGACATACAGAAAAATCAACTCCACGAAAAAGTATTTGGCTGCTACCGGGATTCGAACCACGGATCTCCTCCTATCCGCGGCTGGCACGTTATCCAATTACGCTATAGCGGCCTTGTATATTTCCGTGAGTATATCGACCTTATCTCTGAGTCTCATTTATTAATTGATTAACATTTATTATCCATTGAGCAATCCACTTTTTCTGGTACGGTAGGCACAAATTATTTTGTGTTACTGTCCCTAGAGGACTCCAGAATTAACCGTTTAGTTCATTTTTTTTTTTTTTTTGGACACATTTGATACAACACACATACATTTTATTCAAGAAAAAAAAATTATAAAATGAGTAAGCAAAATATAAAAATAACAAACCTAATTTTTTAATAAATATGTTAATGTGACAGTAGGTACTATATGCTCTTAATCATTGCCAGACACTTTTCGCATGTAATTTCTTCTGCCCAACGCTGTCTTACCAGTTATCTGCCAAAATCCCCCAAACTCAAATGTCATAATATCCAAACCTTCTGTATATTGTACATGTAGAGAAAATATTTCAGGTTTGATACTATAACATAAGTCTGGCGGTCGCTGGCTCCTACTCTTCAAGACCCATGTAGACATTATATTAGGAAAAATGTTTGGATATTATGACATTTGAGTTCTGGGTATTTTGGCAGATAACAGGTAATACTGGTACAAAAAATGTGCAAATAAAACGTTTAAATATAAGGTATCGGGTAATATTCTTAAATACCTAGTAGCCCGAACAAAGTATGTAAAGATTTGTTACTATAACATAAATGATATGATTATTTATAGAGCTTCACAGCGTCTAGCGGAACAAATGACCCGCGAAAAGTGTCTGGCAATGATGAATATGAGTGTATAGTACTGTCACATTAAACATATTTATTAAAAAATTATAAAAACTGTTTTTACGGTTTATATTTTTATGTGCCTGTATTGCCTGTTATCTGCCGAAATCCCCCGTACTCAAATGTCATAATATCCAATCTTTCTTACCTACTATAGTAAATATGTACCGAAAATATTTCAGGTTTGATACTATTACGTAAGTCTAGCGGTCGCTGGCTGTTGGTTTAATAGACCTATCTAATTTTTGTTGTACACCTTCACTCTTCCGGTGATATCCATTCATCTTCATCATCACCGTTGACTTCTACAGCCCCTGGTGGGTCTTGGCCTTCTCAAGGTCTTCCTCCACTCATCTCGGTCTTGCGCCAGCGTCTTCCTTATACTAAACCATTTCAGCGGTTACTTCTTTGAACTATGCCAGAGAAATCTGCAGTCCTTTCTCATGAATCAGTACACATAGATTTACCAGCTGATTATGATACCTCTATATTTTTATAGTGAAATATTAAGCAGTATTCCACTACCATATTCTTCCGAATTTTTAGACATATTCACTAGAATACGCCTGAAAATCAATATTTTCAATTTTCGACACCTTTATTTTATCATCGCTCGACGCGTTCGGCTAGAATCGCGACGAGTCTAGGCCACCACACTGCTAAAAAAAATATTTTCGCCTTTTTAGTAATTTTTTGTAAAAACGTATTTTAGAAACAATTACCTACAGATACTCTTCATGTAATACAATATGATTTTCACAAATTGTAAGGATGATTCTTTACTCATGCATCTAATTGCTTCCTCCCTTGGTCAACTCTCACCTCGATGAGAAATCGGGAAGAAGCCAAGTTTATTACTCGAAACGTTTATGTTTTTCTAATGAATCTATAAAATTGCTGTCGGCTCACAGGCAGTTGCCGCTGTCTGTTAACATTAATCGAATGAAAAACATTTAAGACGTCTGTGAAAGATAAAAGGCTGAATATGGCCTTACCAACGCATCAAGAAAAAGATTTTAGGCAGATGACCATAAAATTGTACTACTTACCATTACCGATCTATAGATCTATAGATCAATAAATTAATTTCACCGATTAGGTACAGAAGCGGAGATCAAGAATCGTTCAAATAGAGTTGACTCAGGGGAGTAGCAGGAGAAACGCTATTGAGAAAAACTCAGCATTTACATATCCGGTCCCCGCGAGCCATACCAAAAAATTTCAAATTAGTCTCATTTGACATTGCTACGAGTGCCTACATACCAACCATACAAATCCGACAAACTGCAACTGTGAAAAAATCCAAGAGGTGGAACAATATACTTATTTAGATTAATATTTTTTCTTCTGAAGGAAGGCTTGAACTTTGTTGTGACATTATTATTAAAATAAAACACACCCTTTTATCAATCATCAATATATCAATCAATATCAATATATATAGGTGTAAAAAGGAACCCGTGGCCGTTTTCCCTTTCCGCCAAGTTTTCTCCACAAGCAGCCACAACCACCCACTGGTGGTTACGGTGGTAGATAGCCCTTGGTGTCACATCGAAAATATGCGAGTTTGGTGGGGGTGGCTGTGCGTGGGTGGGAGTGGGTGACGAAAATGTGCTTTCTAGCACATTTTTTTGTTATGGGAAGGCCGCAAATGCTTCAGATTGTTTCAAAAACTCGGTGAATCTAGAAGGTTCCGGAAAAACCCGCTCTAGAAAGTTATGGAAGGAGAAGGTTCTAGAAAATTCCCGAAAGGTTCTAAACTGTAAGGTTCTAAACTGAGTGGCAGAATGTGTCGGTGTGTCTAGAAGGTTTCTGTACATTCTATAAATTTCTTGAAAGTTCTGGAAGGAAACTGTTCTAGAAGGTTCGCGAAAGTTCTGAGACGATCCAAAGAGTGTACTAAAAATCTACGCGTGCGAAGCCGCGCTGGCACAGCAAGTTAGATTATAAAATCTACATGCTTCGAGAACAATGTTCTCTTCATCAGTATTGTTTGTGTACTTTATTATCTAATAAAGTGGTGAAAACAAAGTGATTTGTGTTTTATTTTAATACTTATTAAGGTTTAATATATGATAAACAGTTTAATTGGAAAAAACAAATTGATAATGTTTGTAAAAAAAATGAGATCTATGCTAAGTGCATTTCGCATGCTAAGACTATGTAGCTCTCGGGGCACACTGTATCGTCTTTACTTCGCGATGGTCGATTCGATTATCATTTATGACCTGAGCAGTTACGGTCTTACCTATAAAACATACATTGATAAAATCAAATAGTTACAATTAAAATTCCTAAAACTTATAGTAGGTAATAGAAGTAAATGTATGTACAAGGATGATTATAATAGGCGTACCCATAAGTAATCAATTATTTTTGGTGTGGAATGTTTGCTTCAGTCAAACTCAGTAAAGTGAACGTATAATTACGTGTTTTATACGCAATATTACAATCCGTGGTCTTGTGACTTGCGACAATTAAATTTTTTTTTTATTACTCTGTTGTAAAATGGCGGACAATCAACTAACATAGAAAATTTACGTCATTGCATGCTGCTTCATTTCCTATCGGGTGATAATGCAACGGTTGCAACAAAGAAAATTTTTGATGTGTATGGGACGTATTGAAAGTAAATAAGTGCCAAAGTTGGTTTAGAAAATTTTCCGATGGTGATTTTGACTTGTCTGATAGCGATCGAAGTGGGCGCCCGGTAGGGTTTGATAATGACTCTTAAAAAACACCTAGAAGCATATTTTTCTTAAAAAGTCTACCAACAAGATGGCAAAAGGTCCTAGATACGATGGAGATTAAATCGATTAAAAATAAAATTAAATGTAGTTGAATTCTTCTTTTTGTTGCCACTTAAATAATTGATTACACCAATAATAAATTATTCAAAGTATGCAAAATATTACCGTTTGTCTAAAAAGTAAAATATAATATAATTCTAGAAGAAATGATAAATAATATTAATATGCACACTGACACGCACCATAACTATACAACCAGATCGACAGGACAAACCATGAGAAAACCAATCACAAACAACGTGTATGGTGAAAGAAAAAGAGAATATATTGTAACAAGAATCTTTAATAAATTAGATAAAAAATTCTTCGAGATGATGCAACACAAAAAAACTCCATTGGCTTCAAAAAAGTACAAGGTAAAAGAATATATATATATTAAAGCTATGTACCTAATCTTACATTACTTTATAATTATCATGTATCACTTGTAAAAATTATTCAACACTCTTTAATGACCTACTTCATAAAAAAATATTACTTATAAAAAATATTCATAAAAAATTGTTACTTATAAAAAATATTCATAAAAAATTGTAACTTATAAAAAATATTCAAAAAATAACTTGTCAAACAATACTGAAGGCAACCATGCCGTAAAACTGCTGTACAGTTTGGCTTATGCATGTATGTAATATGTATCAAAAATAAATAAATAATTTCTGAAAAAAACCAGGTGAAAAGTAGATACTTGATTTTATAAAACAGAAAGATGACAATCATTCTCAAAAGAAATAGATATACTAAAATCAAAGAGACAATAGATTTAAATTGGCTCACCATAAAACAAGGACTTAAAGCTAAACACAATGATTTTGATATATTAATCATATGTGGAGTATACATAAAAGTTTAATGCTATTTATTGATACGGCAGTTACTTTGTGGTGCGACATGATTATTTTAATTTACACTAAATTAAACATTGTAATGCACAAACGTTGAGCTAATTTAACACGACTATAGTTTCGAGAGGAGCAGTCCTTCTCATCATCAGGTGTAATTTATAACTAACCTAAATACAGAAATGATGAAAATATTTGCGTAGGTTAACGGGTCGCGAAGTAGTGGGAATAATTTTTTTGTGTGATCTTTAAGGAGAAGATGCTGAGCAGAGGAGACTTTTGTAAGAATGTGGTGTTGTTTATGAGTTTTTTTTTTCAGAATTCAAGTTCTTTTGAATTTCAACGCAAATATTTTCATAAATTCTGTATTTAGGTTAGTTATAAATTACACTTGATGATGACAGGGACTTCTCCTCTCGAAACTATAGTCGTGTTAATTTAACTCAAAGTTTGTGCATTACAAAATTTAATTTAGTTTAAATTAAAAAAGTTTAATGCAGTTATCGAGGATTACTAATTTGTAATGTTCTGAATAAGGCCCGAATTCAGAGTCAATACTTTATAATTTGAATCTTAAGGTACGCCATGAACGTTTTCTACTTAGGTATAATCAAGGCAAATATAGTCCTGTGAGTTTGTTTATGTTTTCCATATAACCCTGTATATCTCTGACATTGTGTGGTGCATTTCATTGGGACATGATTCTGTAATATATTATTTTTCATATAATAAGCTTTTATGCTTGTATTAAAACCAATTATAAAGATTCACAGATATTTAAGACGCAGTAAATTAAGGACTAGGTTGGATATAATAATATTTGAAAGCTAAGAGAATGTATTATAGTAATGAACAAATAATATTAAAGTGAAATAATGGTAAAAATGAAGAAATTAGTTTAGTTAATGAGTTTTGATAGTAACACGGGAATAGGAACGGGGGGGGAAGAGTGAGGAGGTAGGATTCAGAATCTCAGATGGTTTTTTTTTACTTTTTTTTTGTTGCATTACAGTTTCCTCCATTTACAATGCAAGTATATCTTGTAACTTAATGGAGGCGATCCGCTGCTTGATGCATTCAATGCTATCATTGACGTTAAATGTGACGTTAAACATGTTATATACATCGACATGATCGCTCAGTTCATTTAGGAGTTGCACGCTACTCGTTCTTCTTCTTCTTCTCGTTCTCTGTCCGTTTACGGGACGTTGGCTATCATGTTGGCTATGCGGACTTTGTTTACTGCGGCCCGAAACAGCTCCACAGTAGACTGGCCAAACCACTGTCTCAAGTTTTTCAGCCATGAAGTCCTCCTTCAAGGGCCCCGACTTCCGGCAATCTTTCCCTGCATTATGAGATGCAAGATCTCTGGATGTCTCATCACATGTCTTAGATATTGAAGTTTTCGGATTTTTATTGTTTTAATAACTTATTTTTCTTTATTCATCCGAGCCATAACATCTTCATTCGTAACTCTGTCCATCCAGCTTATTACGAGAATTTTTCTATAGATCCACATCTCGAATGCCTCAAGTCGCCTTATCAGTTCTTCGGTAAGCGTCCATGCTTCCATTCCACAGAATAATACTGAAAACACGTTGCATCTGACCATTCGAATTCGTAACACTAGGCTGAGATCATGACTGCAGAACATCTTTTTCATGCGGATAAAGGTTGCACGAGCTTGCTCTATGCGGCATTTGATTTCAACCAAAGATCCCATCTTTCATTTAAGTTGCAGTCCAAGTATACAATATGTTTATTCGTTATATCCATTGTGCATTTTTGGACATGAATTAGCGCGTGACCTCGATTTCGCAAATAATTATTTGGCACAAACAGGGCATAATTCTCAAGCAGGTTCGAGAAATATAATATATCAATTATATTTCTTAAAATGTTAACCCCCAACATGACTAGGCCCTCCTGTCTGCACGACTCGAGGCTGCGGTAGTCGCATTCCCTCAGCAGTACTTCATGGTGCATGAATGTAGGATATTCTCCTGTGCTGCGCGTGTACAAACAGCGCAAGAATTTCTTTTGAATCTGCTCAATCGTGTCGATGTGTTTCCTTTGGTGTGGGCTCCACATTGCCATTCCATATTCCAATTTTGAACGAATGATGAAATTGTACATTTGCTTGATGCACTTCTCATTCGAAAACCCTTTTTACTCCCTTTCTTTTAACTCGTGGCGTCTGCTTGCCTGTTTGCTTGACGAAAAAACTTTGGATTGATTTTTGACCCTTTTCCCGTGATCCAATCGATCTGAAACTTTGCAAGCAGACTCGTGGTGACGATCAAGAAGATCTATCAAATTTTCGTTAAAAAAATAATAATTATAGTATAATTTTGGATTTTTAGAAACTTTAATGGTTTTTTCAAATTGGAATCATTCCAAAAGTTTGATTACCAACGGCGGCCTGATAACGTCACGGAATATTTAAAATTTGAATTACTTCGTCGATAGGTATAATAGGTACCACACTACGAATTTCGAAAATTTATGACAATTGGTTCACAGATGACAGCACACTTTGGTTTTTTGGGAAGAAATCAAAGAATAAAGAGAGATTTTTGACATAGATATTTGTCTAGACATGTTTCATTTTCAGTCAATCAATTATTTAATTACATGATGGTAAACTTAATTTACAAAGAAAGGGAGTAAATTAAAAACTTGGTTTTTATGGGTTAGTTTTTTATATATGTGTTACTTGTGTTTGTTTACAAAAATAATAGTCATCAACTAATATTAATCGTCCATATAATAAATTTTTCATGATTATTCTGTTTTTTTTTATTATGTGATATGATACATATATAAAATAAAATAAAAATAAAATTGTGCTGTATAATATAAAAACATTTTGTGAAATTGGAATTCTATACTTGCGGAGTATCGGGCTCGGCAAATAAATCCGGGATTAAGGGATATTGTGTCACGTCTGTATTAACTACGGTGTTAGGAAAAAAGGTTAATGTTCTAAACAAACAAACGCTCTGCCGGCGTCTAACCTGGCGCCCGACCCTTTGTGCACACGTGACGTGAGCCGCCACTGGTACAGGACAAATATTACGAAAATATAGTCTAGCTGTAATAATTTGTACATGGTGTGTCATGGCTAGTATCAAAAACCTTACGGGTGGATTCCTGCTTTGATAATCAGTCGAAAATGTTCAAGCAAACATGACCTATTGTCAATATTTACGGAGATATTCAATATCAAAGTTTGCATTTTTTTCAATATATCGTCGCTGTACCCATATATAATCAAGCCTTTGTGCCGTTTTAGTGCATTCTGAGATAAACGAATGAAACTGTTTTAAAAAATAATTGCACAGAATAGATTTATAAAAAATATTTTAAATCATTACTAAGCAGACTTTCCAGATGAATATCTCCATTATTTATATGAAAAATTGACAAATTGATTCGTTCATCTCAGAATTTACTAAACGGCATATTGGCTTTATTATATTTACAGCGACGATATCTAACTTATTTGTTGCTAGAAGTAGAACTTTCATTACAGTAACTTATAACGATTATGAAAAACTCATTCGCTTTACTACAATACAATAAGTCGAATAAGATAATAAAAACCTTACAAAAATTGAAAATAAGATTTTTTACAAGGGTTTTTATAATTTTTTTGAGTTGTATTGAAGCGAATGAATGTTTTATAATCGATATAAGTTGCTATAATGATAGTCCAACGTTTTATAAAAAATAAAACAGAATTATTAAAAAAAAGCGATATTGCTTATCTCCATTTTGCATAGCGTCCATACCTGCTGCATATCATCATGGTTGCTACTAACAAGACAATATGCATATTTGTATATTTGGTATGTATATTCGGTTATTTATTTTGTGGTTCCCAAAGCAAATGTTATTAAGTATTTTCTCAAAAAATTAAAACACTTTTTATTGTGAAGATGAATCATTATTTTCGAAAATTCTTTATTTCTCTCGTTCAATTATTCTTTCTACTTTTTCAGATAAACGAAGAAGGTTGTTTATGAAGATTGCACAACACTATAAGAGTACCCATAAAATGAATTACACGCTTAGGTACTAATTAATCGTAGGTAGGTACTTCAGTTTGTTGTTGAATCGTTAAAAACTCGCCACTATAAATTCCGCAACATCACTTATCATATTTACAACATTTCGCATCTTTTATGCCTCGGGAATACATTAAACTTATTATTAATTAATTAATATACATGGATAATAAAGTCTACTATCAGCGTCTTGTAATACTTTTTTCGCAACGTTATCTTTATGCAAATCGGTCGTTCAACAATAACCAATAACTCTTATATTTTGTTTTGTATTTATAATTTTTTCCGACTAAAAAGTTCCATCGAATCTTCGTTTTTGATTTTTTTCTCTTATTTTTAAAATCAATTCTCTTAGCAAATATAAGGCGTCGTTAACTTTAATGTATGCAATATATAGCAATTAAAGAAATCGTCAATCTAGATCAGAACCAAAAAATGTGCTAGAGGCATTTTTTTTCCATTAATATTTGGATCCCATCGGTTTACACATTTTTATAAAAATTTTGACATTTTGAATTTAAAATTTTTATGGTTAACCCGGCACTCCTCGCGCTGTAAGTTATCCACCAGGAAAATAAATTTATATGTTTTGTGTGTATTTCAATCAATAGCGTGTATGGATGGTTACCGAAGAATTGATAAAGTAACTTGAAGCATTCGAGGTGAGGATCTATAGAGGAATACTCAAAACAAGCTGGATGGACAGAATCTTCTGGGGTATTATGCCATATTTTACGACCTTTCTGACCGACGTTTCGGACCCCATTACAGGTTCCATCATAAGGGCTGATGTGTTGTTGTGATTGTTAGTGTTGTGGTTAAGTATTAACTTGCAATACCGTGTCGAAAGCAGGGTGAGAACGTTGTCACTATTGTGTTAAGTATTGGCTAGCAATACCGTGTCGAAAGCTTGGTGTTTCTGTGTTACGTGGCAAAACCGCTCGGATTCATGTATTGTCTTGTGTTGTATGTATGTTTCATATATTGTCTGATCACTATCTCTGCGGAATCTGCGACGAGATTGTCTTTGAAGCCCCGGATACCATGATGTTTTTAAGTTGAGACCATCATCTCTATTTATATTTATTGAGTGCTTGTAGATTTCGAGTGCTTCCTTGACAAGACGCGTATGGTGATTCATAGGATTTCCGAGAATTCCTGGTTCAAATGCAAAATGATGGCCGGTATACAAAAAATGCTCAGCCAGTGCTGATTTTCCTGGATGACTGAGTTTACAGAGTCCGTTTTATGGATCCTGCAATGAGATCAGAAACATCGGCCAGAAAGGTTCTGAGTGGCCGTGAAAACCTTAAAACATTCTGGATGGACAGAGTTACGTATGAAGATTTTATGGTTCGGATGAATTACGAAAAACAAGAAATCAAAACAAAGATATTCTCAACCTTTAATATCTCAAACATGTCGTGAGACTCCACATAGCAGGAAAAGATTACCGGAAGTCCAGATCCAGGAAGAAGGACAACACTATGTTTGAAAAACGTGAAACAGATGTTTAGCTAGTCTACTGCAGAGCTTTATTAGTAAATAAAAAAAAGATAACCGATGTTCGTTGAATGGATAGGACCCAAGAGGAAAGCAGATATATATAAATAATGTAAATAGGCCAGCACCTTTATGCGGTACTTGGACTCTACGGACCAGCTTTTATTAGGCAAATGGACCAATTCTCACCTTGGCTGATCTCCGCCGAATACGGACCCTATTGGCGACCGTCGACGTCTGCCACCCATAAATATCCCCCAAACACAGGCGCGCACCTACCCACCACTACCTGGCTGGTGATGGAACGGGATTCACGTAATCCTGGGTCATCAGCTCAGCTTAAGAAATTATAAATATAAAAATTAAAATTAAAATCCCTCAATCGTTTCTGGGCCCCGTAGTTCACATATATCTCCATCAGCGGTGCGATACATTCGATACAATACATTCCATACACAATACATTCCATTCCATCTTTCCATAGGTCTATTCCTTACCATTCCATCCAGATGTCAAATGACGAATAAGTATGAAAATATGTGAAAAGAAACAAAACCAGGCTTGTAAGGTGCACTCAATATTCCTTTATGGCGTGGAATCGTGGACTTCAAAAGCAAAAGAGAGACGTCGGATTGATTGATGCTTTTGAGATGTGGTGAGACACACGTCCAGTATAACGTGGACAGCAAGACGCACAAATGTCTCCATACTACAAGAACTAAAAATCAAAAAGAGACTCTCAACCACTTGTCGTATGTTAACATAGTAAAATAATTTTTAAGAAAACCATAGATTATTACGCATGAATCTAATATGTCATAACTGCCATAGTGAAAACTGTTGCTCTATAACCTGTGACAAACTAAATATGACGAATTCTTTTAAGTACTTGGGTATTCTTATAGACCAACAATTGAAATGGAAGAATTATATAAACATGATTTTAAATACAGTGCAAAAAATGATATATACATATTTTTAAGATTACGAAACATTTTAACGATTGAATCACTTAGAACATTATATTATGCTTTTGTACAATCTGTATTACAATATGGAATAATAGGTTGGGGGGCTCTTATAAACGTAACTTACAGACTCTTAAAATTACTCAAAAATTAATTATTAAAAATAATATTTAAAAAAAAAACTAGAACCTTCCCTACAGATTTACTATTTAAAGAAATTAATGTTGCAACGTTAGACAGATTATACAAAAACACCTCAATTTTACAAATACTTAAAGAAACATTCATTCAATAAAATATAAAAAAAAACTCATAATACTCATATTCATAGCCAAAGAGAGCAAATAATAGGATGTTTAAACATTCCCAAATACAACAAAATAGCCACACAACACCATTGCACTTATCTAGGTGTCAAATTTTTTGATAACTTACCAATGAACATCAGAACTGAAGAACACTATACAAAATTCAAGAAACACATAAAATAAATAGAATATACATAATTAAAACAAAAAGTAGTTAAAATAACTGTACTACAAAAATAATTAGTACTTGAGTCATCAATATTTATTTTATAATGTTTGTATTTCTCTACACTGTTCCATTATTATTTTTATTTTTTTATATATTTATCTTCATTTTGATACATGACATAGGAAATGGAGCCGCACATCTCACTAGGAAGAACCTGTGCCGAGATGAGCAGCTGAACAATATAGTGAGAACAAAAATAATAAAGATATAAAACAAAATACTATATAACTATAAGATTAATTAATTAATTTCTTGACTTATACATAGGTTTATCATTCATGCTCTTATGTATCATGTACTCCTGTCCGCAAACACAAGTTTTAACTTTTCTGGGGACAGTTAAACACATATAAAAAATTGTAATATTCAGTGTCACTGTAATATGCATGTATTATTTTATTTTCAATATAAAAATAAAATAAATGTATAGCATCTGTACATTCCTTTTGATAAAACGTGTCATGACGTAATGATATGTATGTATCTACGGCTATCAAATAAATAAATAAATATAGCTTTATTCCAGAATGTAGGGAGGTTCGTGCAATCCCACACATTCCATATTAAAGAAAATACACACATTAAAAATATTATATAAAACCAAAGAGAAATAGTAAAATCATATAAAATAGAAGAGAAGTATTAAAAGTAATCAAAAGAAATATATGGTAAAATATCGGCTTTAGCGAGCGATGGCAAGTCAATTATGCGGGGCCAGTATCTTTCTCCAGTGTGCATCGATGCTGGATGCTGGAGTAAGACGGGCTTCCAGGATAAGGATATTTCCGTTATATTTTATTTCAAAAATTGGAACTCCAGACAGATGCAAATGTCAACTAAAAAAACATCCATGAATGAACACCACCTTCGCCCGATTTCTGGAAAACTGTTCACCATTTCTCAGAATCGACGGCACCACGGATCCCAGGTATTCACAAAAAACTGGAGACATGTCTCTCTGTTCCCGAGAGACGGACAAATTAGCATTGTCGACAGGAGGACGGCTGTCCGACTTCCGGAGGCCCTAAAGTCACAAAAAACCCTAAAACGGACCTTGCAGGATCAGATATGACCGCTTTACGACCTCCTTTATTTATATGGCGCTCGGAATTTCGCAACGTCCGTAGAAAAAAACGAGAAAAAGTTTGGAAATAAAAGGTAAGATGTCGAAGCCTTAATGGACGGCGCCACGGAGGGCCGCTTTTAATATACGGGCCGGTGGTTTGAAGGTATTTCAACAGGACACGGAACAGTATTAAAAAAGAACAAGCTGCATAGGTATAACCCGTCAAAAATGACGTAATTTTATTATATATTTCGGCAGTCAGCTTAGGCTGTGAGGACAGCGCTATCTAGAGTAGCGTAGCTCTTGATAACGTTATTAAATAGAGAATTATGCTTTCATGCTTCTTCTACCTCATTTGAGCGTTAGTAGCGTCTTGTAGCGTTAGTGACGGACATTGCCGCACAGGGAATTATACTTTTTTTGTACCTTATTTTATACATTATTTGTGCCATCTGTTAGCGTTAGTGACGTTGTTACATGGAGAATTATTTAATTATACAATGTTAAATAGAGAATTATACATTTATTACTATTTTTTTTTTTAAATTTAAAGACTATCGACAGGTCAGAATTACCCTGATGGATAATCATTTAGCACAAGGTAATTAGTACAGTTACTTTTTACAGTAAAACTTACTTACTTACTTACTTACCATCACGCCGTTTCCCCGCGGGGGTAGGCAGAGAGGATAGAGCGCCATACTCTTCTGTCCTGAAATACAACTTTCGCTTCGTCTACATTCATACATCTTCGCATGCAAGCTCGATGGTTGTTCAGGCTTCTAACAGAACCATCTTCCAGTATCAGGTTAATCTGGTCATGCCACGTCTTCCGTGGTCGACCTCTCTTTCTGGCGCCGTCAACACTTGCATCATATATCTTTCTTAGCATTCTTTCCTCATTCATTCGCTCAACATGCCCAACCCACCTGAGCGACCCTATTTTTATTCTCTTTATTATACTACGATCAGCTTTACATTCATTCCTAATATCTTCATTCTTTACTCTATCATACATGGATTTACCACAAATACGTCGAAGGGACCTCATCTCCACTGCATTCAATCTACTTTCGTTCCTCTTCTGCCAGCTCCAGGCTTCACTTCCATACATTAGTGTCGGTACCAGAACTCCATTATGTACCGCCAGTTTTGCCTCGGTAGACATATTTCTATTAGAAATTATTGCAAAGCACCGTTCACTCTATTCCCGGCAGTCACTCTCCTCTCTATATCTTTCTCAACATTCCCTCTTCTATCGAAGATACTTCCCAAGTACACAAACTCATCTACTTGTTCCAAACATTCATTGCCTACCAGTATTTCACACAATGTCTTACTTTCCTCCTTCTCGAATACCATTACTTTTGACTTCTTTACATTCATAATGTACAAATACCATTACTTTTGACTTCTTTACATTCATAATTTCCTTGCATACATAATACATCCTGCTAACTAGACTTTGTAGGTCTTGTTCGCTATTTGCCATTAATACCGCATCATCCGCGTACAGTAAACAGCATACAATCAAATCACTCATTTTCGCTCCTACATTCATACATTCCAGTTCACACAATTATCCGTATACAAGTTGAACAGCCGTGGAGACATTACACAACCCTGTTTGACACCTTTTGTTATATCAAACCACGGTGTGAATGATCCATTGATTCTTACACACGCAGTACTCCCTTCGTAAAGGGATGTAACTGCGTATATAAGTTTACTGTTCACCTTGTAATCAGAGAGTACCTTCCATAACCTTCCTCTTATAACCCTATCATAAGCCTTTTGCAGATCTATAAATGCACAGAAAAGTTTTTGGTTTTTCGCTAAAAACTTTTCCGTCAACACTCGTAGAGAGAATATCTGATCCATGCATCCTCTTCCACCCACAAAGGCTCCTTGCACGTCCCATACCTTTTCTTTCGTCATCGACCTTACTCTTTCTATCAAAATTCTTCCATAAAGTTTGCCAACCGAGCTTAAAAGGCTGATTGCCCTGTAGTTCCCGCATTCCAATCTCGACCCTTTACCTTTGTATAGAGGCATGATAACTGCTCTCCTCCAATCCAAAGGGGTGTGGTTCTCCTTCAAACATTTATTAAATAGAGTATGAAGCCACGAAATCACTGATGGGCCACCAGCCTTGATATATTCGGCAGCAACGTTATCATACCCCTCAGCCTTACCATTCTTCATATGCTTTATTGCACACTTTATTTCTTCCATACTTATTTCGCTGACTTCATTTTCGTCATTCATACTTCTCTCCGTGAGAATATCGACGGATTCCTCTATTACAGCCTCCTCGCTCTCATACGTTTCCTGGAAATAATTCATCCATCTATCTTTTATTCCATCTTCATCCGTTAACATTTCTCCATTCGCTGACTTAATAGCTTTCATACTATTGCTTTCCGTCCCACATCGAGATTTTTTCACCTCCTTCCAAAAAAATTTGTTTTTTTCCCCAAAATTCTTAGACATTTTCAAACCTTCCTCTCTTTTCGGCCGCTCTTTCCTTTCTTTCACACCTGCTTTCACTCTTTTCTTGCACGCATTGTATACATCTTTTGCCCCCGCGTATTCATCTCCACTCACTGTCAGAAGATGGAGCCACGCTTTTCTTTTTCCTTTCGCTAGTTCCGTTATGTCATCATCCCACCATACATCCCCTTTCTGCCTTCCCTGCTTAGCTGTTCCACAGACTTCCTTCGCTGACTCGCAAAGGGTATTTTTTAAGTGATCTCATGCATCATCTATCCTAAGATCACTCACCCTCCTTACACTCAGCCTTTCAACAATTTTCCTTTCGAACTTCTCCCTTAAATCGTCCTTTTGTAGATTCTCTTTTTTGATTCTAGACGGAGCCGGTACAGTTCTTTTCCTGGACCGCCAGCCTTGAAACAAGTTTATTCTTGAGACTACAAGAAAATGGTCAGTTTCCATCTCGGCACCCCGAAATACCCGAGTCTCAACCGTAGCGGCCCTTAGTCTAGAATCAACCACAACAAAATCAATAATCGATCTTTCATTCCCTCTCTCCCATGTGTATTGATGGATTCTTTTGTGATCAAAAAAGGTATTTGAAACAAAAATATTCCGTTCCAAGCATACCTCAAGCAAACTTTTACCATTCTCATTCATCCTCTTGTCACCATACACACCAAGGGCAGTCTCGAAGCCATCTCTTCGTGTTCCCACCCAGCCATTTAGATCACCTGCGAAGATAATTCTTTCATTGCTTCGTTTCACGTTCATTACATCCCTAACATTCGTCCAAAATTCATTTTTCACTTCGTCCTTTTCAGAATTAACGGGGGCATAGCCTATAACTAGAAACACCCCAGTGACTCCACAGTAAAACATTAATACATTATACAAATATAGTGCAATATGCGACTACAAGATGAATGAAGTTCACAATCTCCACACAACATAATAGGCACGTAGGCTCCTAGGTCAACGGAGTCGAAAAATCTTATATTTTAATTTATACTAATGATATATTTGATATGGTAATTAATGAACTTATTAGTTTTAATTTTCATTAGACTGAAATATAAAAAAAACTTAATATTAAAAAAAAATCATGTCAATATTTCCATTTTATTTAATAACAATTGAAATTGTATTAATTTTGAAAACGGATAAAACGCTAAATGCCAAACCGTGCAAGCATGCCAATGCATGCAATGTTGCTATATTTCGTTGTAGTTTTTAAATAAATTGATAGAAGGCTCTGTCTTGTTACAATAATATGCACAAGACCAGAAAAATAAACGAAAATCAGAACAAAATTTGAATAACCAGTTTCCTCATAAATTCCATAGGTGGACGCTAAAGTGTGTGTATATTAAAGCATTTTTAATTCCATAGATTCCACGGTATCTTTAAAATCTTCATGGGGCCATATTGCCAATAATATAATATGTAGTACATATTTTTTTATGTTTAACATAATGTCTTACAAAATCGGTGAATAACATTTAAATATTTTCTACTAAATTCATTGCAATATGCAGAAATATTCGGGTCTATTGCCTTTAGTTTGCATTATCAAAGCAATCATGTCTTGCTCGCTATTTCATACTAGTGTAACATTGTATATTTTGTCAATTGTGACGCAATGAATATTATAAAGTGCTTATATTATTATAAAAGTTGGTAGGAATCAGTTGGTCCACACACATTGCTTTATTCAAAGTGACGAATATTAAATTAAATACAACATTTCAGTTACAACGACAGAAATATTAAAATTGACATTTTTCACAGAAATTTTGCGCTTAGACTGTTCTACACGGATACCCACTGTCCTTTCCGCCAGATCCTCCTCCTCAACTTCTTGTATGGCGGCTCCGCTGTCCCATACTTTGTATATTACTATTCTGCTTTTGTATTTAACCCGTTTTTCTTTCTCATTGCTACTGTTTTTTTCTGATATTTTATGCTGCTATTTTGCTACTATTTTTCTTTTGTATTTAACCGGTTCTTTTTTCTTTCTCTTTGCTACTTTTTTTTCTGATATTGTATACTGCTATTTTGCTATTATTTTGCCTTTGTATTTAACCTGTTTTCTTTCTTTTTGTTATTGTTTTTCTGATATTTTATGCTGCTGTACTAATTTTCTTTGTCATTTTATATGTAGGTATGCTTTTTGTATTTGTACTTTATGACTTGATTGAGTAAAGAGAGTTTTGGTGGAGGGGACAATGAATGGGTCTTTGCAGCCAGAACCTTGCGGCGTTCGCCCTTTACACGGGCGCCGTACGGGGATGGCTTTAAACAAGATAAAAATGTCAACCTGGCGACGCAAGAGTAGGGCCGATATGGGAGCCGTCGGCTCATAGAACGGCCCTGGGAAAGTGGTGGG
The DNA here is from genome assembly GCA_016648135.1 of Agrypnia vestita. NCBI lineage: Eukaryota > Metazoa > Arthropoda > Insecta > Trichoptera > Phryganeidae > Agrypnia > Agrypnia vestita. The sequence continues at coordinate 108,542 of JADDOH010023501.1, read as the reverse complement.
TCCCCATTCGTTGTTCTACACGGATCTGTATAATGAAGTCAAAGAACAGACAAACAAAGCAGCGGTTTTACCTACGATGATACTTACAATACCTACTTCTCTCCATTACCGATTCATTAGAACCTACAATATTCTCCATTGGAAAAGCAATATAGACGCATTTTCAGACTGCAAATCTAAACATTTTGAAATTGACAATATGTTCATTGATGCAACAGATAAAACAACTTCGCATGTAGGCATGTCTATTTACTTTAAAAAAATCAATCTTCAATTCGATTCAAATCGAACATACTAGAATGGATTCTCGATTAAATCGAGTATTAAAGGATCGATTTTCGAATAATCGTGACATTTTCAAACATGCCTATAAGTCAGCCATTAAATTAAACAAATTTTAAATTTATTAAATTTTATTAACGTTTAATAAAAATTTAGGGAGAAATTACATTTCCCAGTATTTTAAGCTGAGTGACTTTAAAATTTTAAATTTATATTAAATTCACAGCACAGATTAGGTTAGGTTAGACACCAGGATTTACAGGTTAGATTAGAAATCACTGTGACTTTTTTTATTAGTAGTAACGTAATTAACGCCATCTATGGATGCGTACAAAAATATTTATTTCATGAGTTCGTTAAAATTATCAATCAAGTAGACCTCTTTCCATTTAAGTTGAATTAGTATGTGTAAGCCGTGCGTACGAGGTGCATTGTTTCATTGTGTTAGTGCCTTTACCCGTAAACACAAACACGACAAAGCAATACGCATCATACGCAGGGCTTACACGTACTAATTTGATTATCTTCCTCAAATGAAAAGAGGTCTACGACCGGATTTTTTTGCGTCCGACAACTGCAAAAAAATATAAAAAGTCCGATTTGAGAGGCTTATGGATCGATTCATCGAATCAATGCAGTGTTCACAACCGTTTTGAAAAGTCGGTTATTTTTTCGATTTTTCGATTAATCGATTTCAGATCGACATGCCTAATCAGGAGGTCATAAGGAAATCGCCTGGAGAACAATAAGTGTGTCAAGGTGTATGGGAAGATATATTGATTCTTCAGCAAGTCTGCTGAGTTCAATGACGTCTTCCGATGCGAGACTTTGTCGCCAGATCGACTTTATTAATTAAATTTATTTTAGTCGCGTTAATTAATCTTACGACTGTTTGAAAAATCATCAAGTCCAGCCGAACAGGTCTCAGAACTGATGCCGCTGGACCAGCGAGGAGATGATTGTGACGATGCGGGGCAGAGTTGTGACTCTGTCTTGCGGGCCGCTGGGGGCGAGGGGAAAGGAAGTCGGAGTACATTTCCATGTAAGACATTACGCGACGCGGCGGTTGGCAGGGGTCGACAGCCAATGGCGCTACCCTAAAACCTTTAACGTATATTCCATACATAATTACATACACATTAATACAATTTTTTAAGGAATTGTTGCCATTATCTTGCAGGAGAGTTGTATCTGATTTGATTTTGCTTTACAAAATTATTAACTCGCATTTTGACACCCCTAATATACTGTGTTTGTTTATGTTTTATGCGCCTGTAAGAGCTACTCGGATACCTACGCTATTTTATTGTAACAACACCAGAACTAACTCTCATTTAACTCTCTTGTACCTAGGCTGCATAGGCTAGGTAACACTTATGCATATATCTCGGATATTTTTAACTCTAGTTTAGCACATTATGTATATGCGCTACTAAAACCTCTACACCCTGCCGTCCTGGATACATAATGTATTCATAAACAAATTAATATGCGCATTTATTTAATCTTATGTACGTCACACCTTTTTTATACTTACTGCTAAAACCTTCAAAAAACTGTTTTTACTTTATTCTCAATTTCTACTGTAATTTTTTGCTTTTTTATTTCTTCTATATGCATATATATATATTTATATTATATATATATATATATATATATATTTTAATATTGTCACGTGTCGTGGCTGCTGGAGGAATGAATGAAAACAATGGAAATTAATTAGCGATTTAATAATAATAATAATAATTGGATAATTTGTATAGCGCCGTTTTCGCGAAATACTCACCTAAAGGGCGCTTTACACAGAGAAATTATTATCTTACAAGACAACTTACTGCTAGAAAAGAAAAAACTTATTTACTATTACTTATTCACTAGGTGGCATACAAGAAGTGGAATTAAAATTGAGTACTATAATAGTTTGTGAGTCCCTGAAAGAATTATGTGTTTTCGCGGAGTGCACAATATGAGTGGAAAACATTAGCTAGCGTTGTTGTGGTTAGATTTTATAGGTTTTTATAGGATTGTCTAAATAAATGCGTCTTAAGTTGTTTTTTGAACAGTGGTAAGCTGTCAGTTTGTCTCAGTTTGTTAGGTAGTTTGTTCCATAACTTTGGTCCAGCCACCGCGAAAGCACGATCACCGAAATTAGTTTTGTGGACGCGATTTACTTCAGCTAACCTATTTGTATTAGATGTTGATGCTGAGCGAAGTGTTAGTTGTCTATTATTTGCGGAGAATGGAATGCAGAAGTCGGTTATGTATTGAGGGGCCATGTTGTGAATAGCCTTAAATATTGTAAGGCAAAGCTTATATTCAATCCTCTCTGGACATCTAAGCCAGTGAAGGTTTTGAAGATGGTTTGAGATGTGCGCAAACTTTGAAACGCCGGTAATAAGTCTTGCGGCGGCATTAAATACAGATTGTAATTTGTTTATTTCCTGTTTCGGGAGATGAGCGTAGATACCATTACAGTAGTCTAAGCGAGAGATAACGTATGCATTTATTAGTGATTTTGTTGCTTCTGTTGGGATGCTTTTGCGAATAGATTTAATGCGGCGTAAATGATAGAATGCAGAGCTGGTTGTGCTATTAATTTGTTTACTAAGAGACATGCTTGAATCCAAGTAGACTCCAAGTAGTTTGACATTAGTTTTAGGAATTATGTCAATATTTGAAATAGAGAGTGGGAGTTTTTCCAACAGGTGTTGGCGTCTTCGGGTAGCTGTCCAAAGGAACTCAGTTTTGGTCGGGTTAAGTTTCAGTTTATTCGAGGACATCCAAAGGTTTACGTCATTTATGCACTGAATGATAGATTGTTTTAGTATGTTTGTATCGTTTGGAGAACAATGGAAGTATAGTTGCCAGTCATCAGCATAACAGTGAGCTAGAAGTCCGTGTGTGGTAATGATATCAAATAAATTTTTGTGTACATGATGAAAAGTAAAGGACCTAATACCGATCCTTGTGGAACACCTGACTTCATACAAACCGGTGCTGATTCAATGTTATCAATAACTACCGTTTGGAAACGGTTCGAGAGATAGGATTGGAACCATTTAAGCGCTGTACCGCGTAGACCGTAAGATACTTCCATTCTTCTCAGCAAGAAGTCATGGTCAATTGTGTCAAAAGCGGCACTCATGTCAAGAAGAGAGACGAGTACTAATTTGCCCGTATCTATTGCGAGTATGATGTCAGATAAAATTTTAAGGAGTCCGGTTTCTGTAGAGTGGTGTTTTCTGTAGGCTGATTGAAATTTACTAAATAAATTGTGTGCGTCCATATATGCATTCAGCCGCGAAGACACAATTCTTTCAAGCAGTTTAGCGATAAGTGGTAAATTGGATATAGGTCTGTAATTATTGAGGTCTTCTGCATCTAGCGTAGGTTTTTTTAAAATTGGAGTCACTATTGCACTTTTCAGAAAGTCGGGAACTTCTCCAGTGCCTAACGACATGTTGTAAAGTTTACAAAGAAAAGGTGCTAGTTCTTGTATGCAGGATTTGAAAAGCCAAGTTGGTATGGGGTCCAGGGCACAATGTTTGGTTGGAGAGATTCTCGTAATACGTAAAATTTCTGCAATATTAGTGTCTGACAGAGTGTCAAATATAGTGTCACCTGGTAAGAATGATGGTTCTGTACTAGATAATGTTGAAAGCCTAATTTTGTTTATCTTATCTTCGAAGAAGTCTGACATTTTGCTTGGGGTGATATTTATAGAAGGAGTTTTGTATGCTTGCGGTTTTCCTAAAACGGTGCTCAGTGAATTCCACATTTGTTGAGGGTTTCCACTCTCAGCAGCAATTTTTGTGGTCCAGTAAGTTCTCTTTTTGAATTTTACTTCCTCTCGATATTCTATTTGTGCAGTTATGTTACTAATTAATGATTAATTAACTATTCAATGTACAAAGTCACTTAAACGAATTAAACTGAACGACATTGTTCAAATTACACCTTTTCGTAATTTATCACTCGTCTCTAAATTCTTTATTATCGCTGGGTATATATATCTGGGTAACACATATTTAACTCTCACTTGAACATTCCATCCAGTTCCCGCTCGTATTAATCTCTCTGATTTCTTTCGCCAATTCGTTAGGTACTTTGTTCGGAATTTCACGACTGGACACAACTTGCCGTCGTCCGCGACGCACTTCACACTAATTTCGCACGGTAACGAATTGTCAATGCGACGACAACTCTCTTCCGCGCCTAGACCGGCGCCGTATTTATGAGAAGGACCTCGTCTCTGGACGTTTGTAGACGTTTCCCGAATTTTTTAGGTCACCCTAGATTGTTATAGACCATTCTCGATGTTTCAGTAGTGTTATGAGATGTCGTTACGAGTTACGAGACGAGATACACTCTCTCCAAGTACAAGAATTTGAAATGTTTTTTTTGGAGAGGTGCAACGTGAAAAATTATGAATTATTTATAGTTTTAATAGACTAAAAAAATTGTAAAATATCTAAATATAATAATTTCTTTGTATGTTCGTAAATTTCTGGAATAAATTTTAGATAATTAGGCCCGAATTCAGAGTTACGTTAGTTTAAGGTACGCCTTAAAAGCGTAATTTTCCGTACAAAATAACACTTTTAAGGCGTACTTTAACCTTTAAGTCATCTAAGTATTGACTCTGAATTCGGGTCTTAGAGCGTGGCTTATGTTGCGCGGTCACGCAAGGGTCCTTATCAATTGTTATTGTTTCCCGTACACCCGTGAAAACTCCAAGTGTACGGCTAGTATGCAATATTAATTAAATAAAAATAAAAAAGTAAGCAGTAACGTTTAATTGTGGTTTCTTTAACATATTCACTTGAGTAAAAGGTATCTAAATTTACTTTAACAGTGACGCATGAGAAACATTTTTTTAATAAATTAAAAAATATATAAAATGTGCCCCGTGACGTCATCCCTCGGGGTCCGTCACCCCTGGCCCTTTCTTATTAATCACCCATTGATCCCTAAATGGTTGTTAACCCATTCCGGTCCGCGGCCCCTTGGAGCGGAACGTCTCCATCGCCTGGCGCCGGCCCGACACGGGATTAAGGGCCGAATAAAAAATAATCGCTAATAAGACACAAACAACAAAAAAAAAGTGATTGGAAAAGAGATGCCGGGCTTAATGTGTCAACACGCGAGAGGCGGCCGGGAAAAGGGGACACCCTTTATTTCGTACAGATAACACGTATTTTTTTAATATCCTTTATCGGCATTCCGTTCTAAATGTTCAATGATATTACAAAACCTAAGGCATCAAATAATATATTAAAATATATAAAAATTAGGATACTATTGAACATACAAAATTTGTTCTATTAGCATAATACTTTTTTTTATTATTTTTTTTTATTTAATATTAAAACTACATTTAAATCATAATCCATTTGTCTATTACAATCTACTGATTGAATGATGAATCATATGAGACTTGCTCATGTGCTTGGTGAGGGGCTTACACTTTATTAGTTTATTTTGGATTTGGCTTATTTGTTCCTTAGCTATATGTCTTGTTATGCATTTTCAAATTGTATCGATCTAAAGTGTTGGTTTATTTTTTTCTTTAATTGTTGTAAGTCATCGATTTTCTTAATATCTGCAGGTAGGTTATTGAAGTTTTTTATGCCCAAGTATATGTAGTTTTGTTGACACAGTTTGGAATTATATTTTGGGATTTTAAAATATTTTTGAATCTTAATGATGTGTTTTTTTCAAATTTAGCAGTTATGTTTTCTTTAATTAGTTGTTTAATTAATTAATTGATTAATACTTTTCAAAAACAGATAATTTTTAAATTTTTCAAAAAGCCGCGTTATGCGCTGTCCCGCAGAGGTCCTTCAAAATAAATATTTTCCTATACAATGATGTAATTAATGTCTGTGATGTAGCATATCGAAAAAAAAAATTGTTTGTACGAATAATAGAAGTCTCGAACGGGCAATTAATTGCACTTTGATGTGGAGTGTAGCATATAATTTACGTCCTCGAAAGCAGTAATCAGTCCGCCCTCTACCTCCGCGGTTAAAGGTCGTCCTCCTGATGACTAAGTATTCAACGGAACGTCGAGAATCGTTTCTCGGAAAAATATACGGTACGTATAAAATATCCGCAACCAGTTACAGTTAAATATGCCTAACGACCGTAATAACAATCTTAACTCTTTCATTTTTAAATACTATTTCTGATGCAGTGATTAACAATAGGCAGAAGGATAAGCACGTCTTGTCTATTTTGACCTGGGATATTATAATGATATTGTCATCCTGAGAATATGGGGGGTTGAAACCAAGAAATTGTTTTGTAAAATATTAGCAGAATATTAAAGACTGGTAATGAATTTGGTTACATGGTTGACGTTTTCAATGACAGTCTAGTGAAAATAAAGTTAAAGAGACAATACTATTTCATTACTAACTGCTGTTAACATATACATGTAATGATGTGTAATATATATATATATAATATATATAATATTATATATTATATAAATATATATCTATATATGTATATATATATATTTACACTTGACTGCTTCTTATTTTATATTTTTAATTTTTATAGTCATATTTTAATGCTTATACCTTTTATTGCTTTTTATACATGTACTTTATATTCATATATTTTATATTTTACTGCTTATTTCTGATATTGTTTAATGTATATAATTTTTGAATTTATGTAAAAAAAAAATTTAACTGTAATGGGCGTAAAGAAGTAAATAAATAAATAAAAATCAAATGTGAATTACATACAGGGCAATATTGACGTCAGCGCTTTTTTTTTCTATATGTGCGCATAGAAAAGCGAAAAACAGTTTGGTCCAGAATGTGGAGAGTGTACCTGGCGGCGCAGCGGATAATGTGTTAATCCATTAGGGTGACACCGACAGCGACAGCGACACCGATAGCGCCGTCCCGCTCGGACAGCGAGATGCTTTCAGACCAGGCGCCGCGCTAACGGCTCAGGGCAGGTGTGCGCGCGGCCCGCGGTCCGACGCTCCTCTGCGTGACGTCAACAACACGGCACAAACAAAATAAACGGGAATATAATTTTTAGCGGCCCTGAAAAGGGCCTTTATTTTGTTTCGACCAGTCAGCGGGCCTGAAAAGAGCTATGGAAAATCGAGGCCATTTTAAACGTAAATTTTAACATAAAATCAAAAATATTTTAGTTGTTCTAAAATTCTCAAATAATGAGCTTTTCAGAAATGTTTAATACTTTATATATTTTCCCTCAAAGTTTAACAATAGATTAACTTTTAAAGTGATATAGTGACATCTAAGTGAGTAAGCACTTTACATTTCATGTTTCTCTGTATTTTCTTTATTGATTATGGATTTATTAGGTATATAATATAATATTATAATTAGTTTTTGAACACGATACAAGTAAAAATGAAAGCAATTTTTTATTTTTTCTGATTATTTTTAATATATTAATAATTAATTAATAAAAAAAATATTTTGAATAAAATGATATCTATTTTAAGCAATATAGATTTTTTTATATGTATGCAAAATGTTATGGAAATACGTATAGAAATAAAAAAGTTATTGACTTTTGGTCCAATGGAGTAAGGATGGCCTAGATGTTCCATAGTGCGGTATTGTCACCAAACAGAGTCATAGAAATTAGGTGTTTATCATAACCTGGGGTAATGGTTTTAACCTATTTTTATTTGCATTATATTCTGGATTTTTACTCCTGGTATCAGGCGGTACGAGAAATCAATGATCTACAACCTACAAAATTACATTCTTTATCCCGTGCCTGACAATAAATAAGAAAATATTAAGGAATTAATATGCAGGATGTCTCTTAACTAGTAGCAAAAACATTACAGGAGTCTTCTTTATTTTATTTTGAGGAGCAAATACTGTTTACACTTTACACTTTAGGTGAAATGATGACAGTTATGGAGATAAGCGACATTAAAGTTTGCATTTTTTTTTCAATATTTTTATTTTCAATAAAACATTGAAGTATCATCACAGTTACATATATGGCACATTCGCTTCATTTTCTTTAATACCTTCAAGTCAAATAAAATGATAAACACCTTGCAGAAATTTAAAAAAAAATTGTGAAGTTTTATCATTTTATTTGGCTTGTTTTACAGCGAATTAATTTTTAATATTCCATATAAATTACTGTAGGGACAGTCAGAATAGTTAGAGAGAAAATATTTTTTTTTTAAATGGGAAAAAATGCAAACTTTGATGTCGCTTATCTCCTCCGTACTCCGTAACTGTTGACTTTTCACCCAAAGTGTAAATAATATTTTCTATTCAAAATTGAATGAACAAGACTCCCGCGAAGTTTTCGCTACTAGCTACGAGGCACCCTGTAGCCGATTGAAAAGCTAGTACTACTATTTTTTTATAAATTAAATTCTATGTATGCAATTAATATGTAGATTTCAGAGGTCTTGTACTAAGTCTTCGATCAAGAGCCGCGATCTGTGTATTAACTGAAATGAAATATTAACCCTTTGAGTGCCATAAATATTTTGTCAAAATATGCTAAAAATGCCAGTAAAAAGTGCATTTTCATAAATAATTTATATAAACAAAACCACTAACCATTTCTGTTACAAAACACTAATTTTCATATTCAGTTTTTTCAATATTCTCTTCAGAAGATTTCAAACTATGAATAAAAACACAGAAATTGAATACTACGTATTTATTGACAAGAAAATTACAGAATATATATACATATATATATATATATATATATATATATATATATATATGTATAATATATATATATATAATATATAATATATATTAACCAATTCAGCCTTATTGGTGGGAGACTTTCATGTCACCCGCGAACAAGTACGGCTAGTCCGTAGCTTTTGAGGCCTTTTTAGCCTTGACAATGGCACGTGATACCGTGTCGAAACGTCGGCCTTGGTCTTCTCACGGAGACCATTTACAGAAAACGCGAGGGAGTCCAGAAGTTCCTTTTGTTACATACAATAACGCTCGCGGAAACCTCAAGCAAAACATATATATATATATATATATCACTCCCGCTATCGCAGTTTTCGAATTGTTCTGTCATTTCAACATCCATATCGGAACTTTCCCTCGTGTTCGACATTTTGAAATCAAATTTAGGATTATAGAAATAAATAATAATAACAGTGTTTTTAGAAAAAAAGTTATAACGCACTGATGCACGCCAAAAGTGAACTGTCGAAACGAGCGCTACGGCGATGCTGGCATTTTTCGCACACCGACCTACGTCGGCACTATAAGGGTTAAGATTGCCGGTTCGGTTGCGGGCCGCGCGTTCGTTCCCCGGCCGGAGTACGTCCTCTTAATTTGTCCCGTATTCGGGGCGCCCTTATTTACATTGGAGGTGTTTTTGTTTGTTTTGCCGCCGTCCCTCCTGCCCAAACCGCGCCGTGTTTTATAGCCACGGGTCCGCACGCCCGAGCGGCCACTTAGTGGGTCATCAAAATTAATCCTAATAAATTAGGCGCGTTTCGCTGCGGCTCCCATGTACGACCGCTATAAATATATAAATAAATATATCACCAAACTAGTTAAATTTGCTCGTGATTGCTTTAACAATTCATAGCTTAGTTGTATTGTTGAAATCGCACAGTACACCATCGAATATGTTGAATAATATGTATACTTAGGACAAGTAATATCAATAATACTGAAGTATAATAGGAGAACTAAAAAAAATCAACCCATAAAGACCAAGTTGTTCCCTCCCTTTCACATTTTTTTTCGCTTAACCTACTCGTTGGGCTTCGGTCGGGCGACGCTACGAAAGGGAGTAATAAAAAATTTCCAAAAATCCAAAATTATACTATAATCAGGTTTCGTGTCTACCAGACGCGTTGAAATATAACTTAATAAGTTGTATGAAAAAACCATTCAAAATTGGAAAAATCCAAAAATGTATTAATTTTTTTTAACGAAAATTTGATAGATGTTCTTGATCGTCGCCACGAGTCTGCTTGCAAAGTTTCAGCTCGATTGGATCACGGGAAAAGGGTCTAAAATCGATCCAAAGTTTTTTCGACGGCAAGCCGGCAAGCAAGCAGACGCCACGAGTTAATTAATATAAAGAGAATAATAACAAAAATGTTGAATGCCCTAGGACTAGAAACCGTAAATCAAAGAATAAAATATAATGTAATGGTGCAAATATTTAAAATTAAACATGGATTAGTACCCAAATACTTTGATGACAGGATGAAGCTGAATAAGTATTTTCATTCCTACAAAACAAGAGGAAGCGACAACATAAGACTACCAAAGAAAAATAAAAACACCTCACAAAATTGTATTATATATAAAGGTATATAATCTTCGATAGCCTGCCGAAGGAAATTCAAAATATGGAGAATAAAAGGAGGTTTAAATTGGAGTGCAAAAATTTTATTGTAAAAACTTTTAAATGATTAGAAGGAATGCAAAATGTCTAAGTGAAATCATATATTAGCTCACACAACATTATGGTGGAACTAAATAATTAAGATAAAAAAATATATAATAAAACGAAGAATATAAGGACCAACAGGAAAACATTATTTACTATTACTGTTACAATAAATTATTTACTATTAGAAACACTTCAGTAAAATATTGTTTGAGTGAGATAAAGATTGAAGACATCCAATTTCGCAATAAATTCATGGTAATCTTATAACGCTAGCTAGATTTTTTTTAAACACTTGTGAAAGGTCATGAACTGTATGCTTATTCAATAAATACATGTCGTGTTTTTAATGTAAAAGGTCATTCAGAAATACGAAACATAATGGTTAATATCAATTCTCATGTGAAGCGTCCTCGAACATTCTTTTCAAAATTGATCAGATCGATCAGCTCAATGGCATTGCCAATATGTTTTGAATCTTTGAATACAAGAAGAATTTTACTGATAGCGGAAATGACTATAAATATTACCAACTCACTGATATTAAGAGTCATTACCCACTACCTGGTATACAAATTAAATTAAAACTATGACAGAATGTTAGTTAACTTAGTAAAAACCACTACCTGATTTAAGGTCTACCGGTTTCGAGACGTACTGCCCGTCTCTTCGTCAGGACCAACACTACACTACTATATTCACAACGCTATACACCCCAATCACAGTATTGTTGAACGTTCACCAATATTGGTCACATGCGTGTTAATTTTTAGATCCGACTAAGATAAACTTTAGACCCCACACCCTCTCACTCTTTTTCGTTAGATTCCTGAATGTTCTGTAGGCTAGTAGTGCACTCTTGTCTCTGACAAGATTAACACGCATTGATGAAAGTTCAACAATACTATGGTTGGGGTGTATAGTGTTGTGAATATAGTAGTGTAGTGTTAAGTTAAGCGGGCACCGGGAATTTTAGTTGTGGGTGTTACAACGGAATGACGTCGTATTTTTTTATTCTTAAAGTAGGTAATACAATAATTATTATATTTCCTTATAAATACAGCATAAGATATAAAATATATTAAATTTTTAATCAAAAGTAAGTATCACGTATTTTGTTAATTTTTCTTAAAAGTCGTTATATTGTTTTCATCCCTAATATCCCCTGGTAGTTTCATATATTATTTCATCCCACTGTACATCATAGAAGTTTGCGATTTTTTTTCTTTCGGAATGGTAATCTTATTTCATCTTTTCTTCTTGTACTATGGTCATGTTCATGTTGTTTTTTTTTTTTATTTTTCTTAATAATTCAAAGGTATTGTTGTGTCCATTAATAATTTTATATATAAATAGAAGTACATTAAATTTAAATATTTGTCTAAATGTCATTATTTGTAAGCTTTCTAACTTCACTTTGATTCTTGTGTATCGATTTATTTTTAATATAATTAATTCTTAATGCTTTATTTTGGAGTACTTATTGTATTAATTTTTTCAATTCTTCTTCATTATTGTGTCACGACCTAAACTTAAATTTTCGAATAAGTATGATACGATTCCATGTATTCTCTGCACTTTTATGTGGAATGTTATCATTCACACTCACGTAAATAATGCTATAGCGACATGAAGCATTTGAGATATGAGTCTGCAGATAGCTTCTAAAAATAAGCGAAAAGCTTTGGAAAACCCCATCGGATTTATGGAAGAGATCCATACGCAAACATGTTCAGCATAGCGGTAAGCATAACCAGGTTGATCCTGTATAATGAATGGAAAGTGAGAATTCTTCGTTGACTCTGTCTTAAGAACATACAAACCAATGCTGCTGGAATATCGACCATACTACGCAACAACCGATAATTTTTTTAAATCAAATGCACATTCCTTCTACTCTCTAAGCTATCGTAGCCAAACATATCCTGGAGAAGATCGGTTGGGGAGAGTTAAGGATCTCTTTTTCCATTTTCCCTCATGTAGAGATATCTCAGAAACTTCCTTTGGACTTGCTCTATCATACTAGACTTCTTAAAATCATGTGGTTCCACTCTCGAGTCTACTTCACCCCAAGGAGTTCTCCGTATGCAGATATTTTCGAAATCCCTGGCAGTACGCAGAACAAATGCATAACGTTCGTATCAGATTTTGATCGTTCATTTTGTAGGAATAGAATAGGGTTTTTTTGACCCTAGTGAGTGATGTAACCGAAGACTTAAACATTAAACGTAACGTCACGGGTCGTGGCAGTGGGAGTTAAATCAAACACTTGTAATTAACTAACGTTTTTATTAAGTGACCAAAGTTACTGGACACGAATTTAATTGGAGTACTATTCTTGATTAGAAATCTTTCGCACTAATCACTCGTCCGTGAACCATTATACTCAAGAATGTTCTAAGGTTTTCACGCCCACTCAGAATCTTTTGGTTTGGGTCTTCTGGAGTATTATGCCGTGTTATTACGACCTTTCGGATCCCATTGCAGGGTATGTTACAGAGGATGTGCATGTTTCAGCCAACACATCAGCCCTGATGATGGACCCTGCAATGGGATCCGAAATGTCGGCCAGAAAGGTCGTAATAACGCGGCATAGTACCCCAGAAGACCCAAACCAAAAGACACATTATACCTACTCGTCTTTCCAGAATATTCGCACGTCTGTGATCTCACTTATTCCTTGTTGGACAGTAGGTAACCTCCCAATTTATTGTCGCTGGTATTTCTCTAGCCACCTGAATCGCCGCTGGTCGCTTGTTTTCTGTGCAATCGCTGACATATCTTACAACAAACTGTTTGTCTCGATGACGTCATCGCTCTTGTAAAAATTTTCGGGTGTCCTAACATTTCGTGAATCTAGTGGTTTATTCTATCACCATTCTAGTGATTTCCAATTTACTGTAAAATGTCCAGATTGCTGAGGAATCTTGTTTGTTTTTTTTGCCAGTTTGTGCGATGTGGCAGTTAGTCTCTGCGTTTTTTTACTGCTGGTGCGTTGTCGCCATGTTACATCGCAGCTGGCTTACGAAAGGTGTCATTGAATCCATTTTGCGTCGGTAGTACAGTTACCTATCGGACATAATAAATAGCGGGAGATTCGAGATAAGATATTGATTGATATCTCATTCAGTCTCCTTCGCTGTCCTTTTCTAGTCTGCGATACAGACTGCTCTTACATCCTCGGAAATGCCATCCGACCACCACAAATAGGTCTTCCGTAAACTTATATTTTTACTCCCTTTCTTTTAACTCGTAGCGTCTGCTTGCTTGCTTGTCTGACGAAAAAACTTTGGATGGATTTTTAACCCTTTTCCCGTGATCCAATCGAGCTGAAACTTCGCAAGCAGACTCGTGGTGACGATCAAGAAGATCTATCAAATTTTCGTTAAAAAAAATAATAAAATATTAGATTTTTTAAGTTTTTAATGTTTTTTTCATACAACTTACTAAGTTCTATGAAAATATTTCAGCGCGTCTGGTAGACACTAAATCTGATTATAGTGTAATTTTGGATTTTTGGAAATTTTTTATTACTCCCTTTCGAAACCCAATGTTAAGCGCCAAACCAGTTTCCACTAGTAAATGAGAAAGGGAGCATAATAAAAACTTGTTTTTTTTGGGTTACTTTTTTACTCCTTTTCTTTTAACTCGTAGCGTCTGCTTGCTTGCTTGTTTGTCTGACGAAAAAACTTTGGATCGATTTTTGACCTGTTTCCGTAATCCAATCGAGCTGAAACTTTGCAAGCTGACTCGTGGCGACGATAAAAATGATCTAACGAATTTTCGTTTAAAAAAATGTAATAAAAATATAGTATAATTTTGGATTTTTCTAAATTTTAATGTTTTTTTTCAAATTGGAATCAATACAAATGAGTAATTAGCCCGACGCGTGTATAGACACGAAACCTGATTCAATGAGAAAGGGAGTATAATAAAAACTTGATTTTTATGTTTTTTTTTTTTTTTTTAAATACAGATGCGAACACGGAATACATATCACATCAACTTTCTTACTATTTTCAAACTAAGCTAAACGCTTGTGCTATGAAAATAGGACTACTTTGCTAGTCTGGATTGAGGTTCGAATCCACGATCTTTGGATCACGAGGCGAGTGTCCTAAACACAAGACCAACAAGCTATTATAACTCTAATTGAAACTTAAATAAACATGCAATAAATATTTTTAATACTATTTTTATTTGAACGTAAATAGTAAAATTAAAAAAAAAACCAAGGACCGATTGTATTAAATAGTTTATAGTAATATTTCTTCCTTAGCATAAATTTTTGCGTTTTCCTCCAATCAAACGACCCGTTTTCGTAAAAATCTGTGCTTTAAATAAACTATTACCTACTGCAAACCAAGTTAATACAACTGCCCCTGAACTATTCAAATGTTTATTATTTAATGTTTAAAAAATGGCTCACAGAGAAATGAGCATATTTAGACGTACTGTGTTTTTTGGTCCGATCACAATTTTTTTTTAATTAGCGCAAATTCCTGCTTCATCGATAGAGCTGTTTCGCTTGATTTTTCCGGAACCATCATCATTTCACTAATCGCTTCTTTTATTTCGCCCCTTTAGAGACCTGGCCTCTCTTCTAATGGTTCTTCATTAACACTTGAGAAATTTTGATAAAACGAACACCGCGGTTTTAGAGGATAATTATATTTTTCGATTTTAAGTTAAAAAACACGTTTTAATTGTAAACATAAACTCTACTTCCTTGACCATACGCTGTCTTGATAATAATAATAGTTGGATCATTTGTATAGCGCCGTTTTCGTGAGGACTCACCTCAAGGACGCTTCACACAAAACAACTTTATTTTTTTATGTTTTTATTTATTAATTAACGCCATGTAGGGCTTTTACAACAGGTTAAGTGTATATTAACAGAATTTAACATAATATATAGTTTAAAGAAAAAAAAAAACATGTAAACATAATAATGACATAAAGTGGAAGAAAATTCTTAAAATACAGATACAAATATATAAAGATAAATATAATATAAAGTAAAAAGCACGTATATAAAAAGCAGAAGCATAAGAAAAACATAATATAATAGAAATTAAAAACAAAAAAAAAAAAATAATGTAGAGTGAAAAGATATAGCACAAGCTTTGAATGTCATATTATAATAAAAAATATACATACAAATACAGATCAATTATTTAAGTCCAATTCGACAAATACTAGTAATCTTTCAATACACCTTTTAATATATGTTTGAATAATATACAGTTATTGACAGAGACGTCCAGTTGCTCGTATCTGTTAGCTAGTCTAGGAAGCCTCTGTAGTGGGGAATTAAAGATATAGTTAGTAGCTGCAGTTTCCAAAACAATTCAACTAAAAACACTTAGGTTTTATTCACTAGATGACACGCAGAAAATAGAATTAACATTTAAGGCTATAATAGTTGGGAATGCTAGAAAGAATCAGCTATTTTGGCGGAGTGCATACTGGGAGTGGGAAACATTGTGAAACGTAGTGATGTAACGGTCCAATTCTATAGGTTTTTATATGATTGTCTAAACAAATGAGCTTTAGTTGTTTTTTGAACTATGGTAAGCTATCTGTCTGATGATAGAGTAAAGAATGTAGATATTAGGAATAAATGTAAAGCTGATCTTAGCATAATTTAATAGAATTAAAAAAGGGTCGCTCAGATGGATTGGGTATATTGAGCGAATGAATGAGGAAAGAATGCAAGTGTTGATGGCGCCAGAAAGAGAGGGCGACCGCGGAAGACGTGGCCTGACCAGATTAACCAGATACTGGAAGATGATCCCGTTAGGAGCCTCAACAACCGGCGAGCTTGCATGCGAAGATGTATGAATGTGGATGAGGCGAGAGTTGTATGTCAGGACAGAAGAGTGTGGCGCTCGGTCCTCTCTGCCTACCCGCACGGGAAAACGGCGTGATGTCGTTTTATTTGGTAGTTTATTCCACAAATTTGATCGAGCCACCGCGAAAACTTACCTATTTTTATTAGTTGTTGATGCTGAGCGAAGAGTTATTTGTATGTTATTTGCGGGAAATGGAATGCAGAAGTCGGTAATGTATTGAGGGGCCATGTTGTGATTAGCCTTGAATTTTCATTTGTGTTGGCATTTATCAGCTGATATATAGAGAAGCACACTTTCTAGCGTTACGTATTTGCTCAGTTCCTTAGGCAACATTGTATTATGCATCAGACACTTTCTTCTGGAGACCAGAGGTGGAGGTGTGTACGTCAATATTGATTGAAGTATAATAAATGGGACTCGGTGTAATGTTCCTGAGTGGTTCGACCCG
Source organism: Agrypnia vestita (assembly GCA_016648135.1). Taxonomy (NCBI): domain Eukaryota; kingdom Metazoa; phylum Arthropoda; class Insecta; order Trichoptera; family Phryganeidae; genus Agrypnia; species Agrypnia vestita. The sequence goes on along the minus strand of JADDOH010023501.1, from coordinate 91,542 downwards.
AACTGTAAAGGCCGAGATGAATGCTAATGACGTGATCAGGTAGGCCGTATCGATCCGGCCGTGACGTCAGCGGTACCCGCCGACTGTCACCGGCTCCGATGAGATGGATTGGTCCATTAATTAACTACATCCAGCGGCGGCCCTCTTTGAAGTCCATCACCTGGCTCGGTAAGAGTGGGCAGTGAGGGACTGGACACTAGGGACGTTATGTGAGGTTACGTGATTGAATTACACAGGAAAAAATGGTACTCGGAACAAATAAAGCATTTCGTAATTCGCGATAGTATTAGGTTGACGTATAATTAACCGCCGGTTTTTAAAAATTATATCGTAACATAAGCAAAAACTATTGTACTGTTCCTTTGTTAGGAGTCAGGTTGAATACAACTCCCATCCATCCAACTGAATGATGATGGACCCTGCAATGGGATCCGAAACGTTGGCCAGCGAGGTCATATATACACGGCAGAATATCCCAGAAAACTATACACAGAAGAATACAACTCATTTGTCTGGAGTTCTCATTTCAATGCCCATATAGACACACTTGAACGCATCCAACACAATTTTTAATTTTATTTTTATCTTTAGATAGTTAATATTACATTGTATATTAACTAGTATTTAACATGTTATATTCTTAATTCTATTACTTATATACTATCCATAATAACCTACATATTTACATTTACATCTAAACTAATGTATGGTAAAATCCATAATTAATAATAAATCTTATGCTCTACAATTCTATACTATTTTTACAGTAATTATAGCATTTGTTTTTAAATATATTCATCTTATTTATATTCTTCATGCTTTCTGACATCTCATCGTATATTTTTACACCTCTGTACATTAGACGATTCTGTGTATATACTTTTTTCTTATATGGTAATCTTATTCTATTCCTATTTCTGGTGTTATATGTATGTACAATAATATTTCTACGTTACATTAACTATCGACTTCACATCCCAATTGAAAATATCAACCACACAAGATTACAAGTTTTTACTGGATTATTGCTACTATCCGGCAGGAGTGTTGTATCTGATTTGATTTTACTCTTCAAAATTATTCTCATTTTGTCATCCCTGATATTTTATGTTTGTTTATGTTTCATTCCCCTGAAAGAGCTACTCGAATACCTACACTATTTAATTGTGGCAACACTAGAACCAACTCGCATTTTAACTCTCTTGTACCCAGACTGCATAGGCTAGGTAACACCTATGCGCATATCTCTGATATTTTTAATTCCAGTTTAGCACAAAATAAAGATTCGCTACTAAAAGCTCTACACCCTGCCGTCCTGAATTCATAATGCAATCACAAACAAATTATTACACCTATTTGTTTGACCTTGTATATACAGTTGAACTTGGTTAAAAGGAGCGCGACGGGACCGACTAAATTTGCTCCTTACAGCCGGGACTCCTTATATCCGGGATAGGTAAATTTCACTTTCTAAATTTTTTTGACTGTGATGTTATTTTCAAGAACAGCTAAAAATCATCCTGAATTTTCCAGAGTGATGAAATTGTAGAAGACGATAGTGAAAACTTTTTACAGACTTCGGAATTTTTGGCGCCGCGTTCTATTTCACGAATAATTTTGACTTTTTCGCGAACCGACAGACACTTTCGTTTGTTAGTGGACATGTTTCCGATAGAACAATCGTGTTTAACTTATTAGGCTTTCAAATGCTAATACAGTAAACTGCATAAAACAAACTGTCACCTCAAACATTTTGGAAACCTCCAATAATCGGAGTTGTATGACAGTTCTCGACTTTCGGTTCGACATCCCTTTGATAAGAAATGCCGACGAACTATTTTTTGCCTGTGCACGTGGCATTTTCGGACACACTTTGTGTACATCATAAAATGAACCCTAATTAAGTGCGAGCCGCTTTAAAAGCAAAGTTTATTGTTATGAGTACGTATTTTTTTTTCTGTAACTTAAGCAAATATGTATGCAGTTTCTAAAATTTGCTCCATATATCCGGGAATCGCGCTCCTTATAACCGAGAACGATAGTATGGGAATATGCGCAAAACAAAATCAATTCACAGTTTTGCTCATTATAGCCGAGATCTCCTTATACCCGAGCTCATTATAACCGAGTTCGACTGTACTTTAAATCTCCTTTTTCTAAATTATGTTTTATCTTATATACTTCACACCTCCTTTTTCTAAATTATTGTCATAACTTTAAACAACTATCTCTACTTTATTGTCAATTCTGTATTTTTGAAAACTTCATTCGTTTTATACAAGTTAAATAAAATGATAAAAACCCTGAAAAGTTTCCAATTGGAATTCGAAGGTTTTTATTTTTTTATTTGACTTGTATTAAAGCGAATGAATTTTTCATATTCGATATAAGTTAATGTAATGATAGTCCAACGTTTTAAAAAAAAATAGAACTATTGAAAAAAAAATGCAAACTTTGATGTCGCATATCTCCACAACTATTGATTTTAGATCATAATAGCTTGAACATTATCGACTCATAATCAAGGCGGAAATATAGTCCTGCGAGTATTAATGTTTTCCAAATAACCCTGTATATTCTTATATATAAGGTACTTTTGTGCGGTATATTGCAATAAATAATAACGAAAACAACCTTAAAACAAATTGGATGTGAATATCATTTGATGGTGTAGCCTCCATCAACGTTAATTACTTGCTTTGTCAGTACATTGACCTAGTGGTGCAACTTTCTTCCTCTTCTATGGCCATCAGAAAAGCCTGATCACCAAAATCCGAAGACCGTTTTAGGTACAATGGTAGATTCTTCTCCTTGCAATGTCATCTTCTGTCGGAGATTGGCAATCTTATTGGCGATCATGGCACTATTCATGGCCGCACGGTACACCTCAGTGGAGTTACGTCGGTACCTGTCCCGCAAGTCAAGCAGCCAAGACGCGGCGTCTTCCTACACTTTCTTTTTCGGGATACTCAAGCATACTTATCTTGATGATCTACGTGCTGGCAGTGGTTTTCTGGACTGGCAACTCCTTCAAGTTAGTGTTTATTGGGGTATTATGCCGTCTTGTTACGATCTTTCGGGCCGACGTTTCGGATCCCATTGCAGGGTCCATCATCAGGGCTGATGTGTTGCTGTGAGTGTTGGTGTTGTGGTTAAGTATCGGCTCGCAATACCTTGCCGAAGTCATGACGTGTTGTATTGTGCTGTGTGTATGATTCATCTGTTGTCTGATCACTATCTCTGCGGAGTCTGCGACGAGAATGACTTTGAAGCGCCGGATACCAAGATGTTTTTAATTTGAGACTATCATCTCTATTAATATTTATCGGGTGCTTGTAGATTTTTAGTGCTTCCTTGATAAGACGCGTATGGTGACTCTTAGGCTTTCCGAGGATTTTCTGTTCGAATGCAAAATGACGGCCGGTATCCAGAAAATGTTCAGCCAGTGCTGATTTTTCTGGATGACCGAGTTTGCATGCCCGTTTGTGCTCGTTGACCCTTTTGGAAATTGTACGCACCATTTGTCCCACGTATACTTTATCGCAGTCTTGACAATCGAGTCTATACACACTGTCCGTTTCTAAGCGATCTCGATCCTTCTCTGATCTCAACAAATCCTTAATTTTTGAGTTGGTACCAAAAAACTGTCTTAATTTCTCTTTTCTTGAGAGCTCTATACTTAACCACAACACCAACTCTCACAACAACACATCAGCCTTGATGATGGACCCGGCAATGGGATCCAGAGAGGTCACATATACACCGCAGAATATCCCAGAAAACATTTTTATTCTAAGTGGCCGTGAAAACCTAAGAACATTCTTGGCGATTGCTGTGTTTGTTGCGTTGTACAACTTTCTTTTTGTACTAGTGTTTGTACTTTTTATGATTATTTGACTTTTATTAACTGCCTCTGCAGTCCAGTCCAGAATATGCCTCATGGATAGTATTTTTTTGTTAAAAGTAAGAGCATACTTTGCATGAAGCACTTCCACATGGGTGCTAGATCTGGTCAATTCGGCCCTGGAAGTAGGAAGACCTGATTGTCCAGTTAGAAAATCAGTTACTTGATTTGCACATTTGCACGATTTGATAAGGTAGGTACTTGCATTTCAATACTAAAAGTGTATTTCTACAAAAGTCAATACGATTTAATTATCTGGTCAGCCTGCTTGGAGCAGATAATCAAGGCTATGCTTGCAGCTGGGGTTCTTCATTAAAACGGTAATTTAGGATGTTGCATCTGAATTAACATATAATATAACTGAAAATTAAGGAGATATATTATACATAGGACCTAACCAGCCAACTGGAATGTAATATCAATTAGTCTTGGAATTCGGAGAGATTTTTTTTTAACTAACAACAGTAGATATACAAAGATATGTAAAGAAACTACCAATGCAATACCAGAAGAAGTATAGTAAACTCAAACAATGATTTTTTTTTGTTAAATACTCTCACGGGTTGTGGATATGGAAGACAAATGAAAACACTGGAAACAAATTATCGCTTTATTGATTATTTTAATGAATTCACAAAGTGGTGTATTCGTTCTCTTTGGAGTTTTTCTATTATTATTTTATTTTCTATTATTATTACTAAAGTTTTTATTATTTTATAGTACCTACAGATCCCGCTAACCACATCTGGTCATCTCTTAACAACAATTTACGTTATAAAACTAATTCTAATATTGTCCATCTTATCACGTAAAGGTCTTTTCATAATTTTATTTATTTAAAAAAATCCTTGTGTACAAATAAAGATACTTAATACTAATTTAACAATAAAACATAAGATAAATTACACATTTTTTTAATTTTGTTAATTTGTGGATTATGCCACTCTACTAGGCTACGCCTGTCCCAGAGTGGCGTTATAGAACACAATTATAATATTTTTTCGAGTTCGTCAGTAGTATTTATTTTCATAAGGTAGTAATTATATATCTACAGAGTATCAAGTGGAATTTTATTGAAAGTTGAGTGAGTCATAAGTCCAAGTGTAAATATGTGTAGGATAATTGTTTAATGTAAAAAGGGTTCAAGTTTTGTTTAAGATTATTTTTTATTTTCCTTAATTAATTTATTTATTTATATAGGTATATATTTTTATTTGAAGACATTATTATGCAATTACAGTAAGTAAATTTTCAGTTGCTGTTCTACCTTTGGAGGTAAGCCAGTTGTTTGCTAAAGCTTTTATTTTATTAATTGAGTATATTCTGATTTCCGGGAAGTCTGTTTTAAATATGTTAAATATTTTAGGCCCTATGTATGAGTAATTTTTCTGTCCATGTGTTGTCTTAGTTTTTGGTATTTCGTCAAGGTTTCGTAATGCTTGTCTAGTATTATGTGAATGCGAGTTACTGGTTGCTGTTAGGTGGTTTGTGTTATATATAAGCTTGTACTTGGGTTAGTGTGGGTACAGTACGTAATACCCGCATTGTTTCGTTGTGCTAAGTTTACGGATACGCCCCTCTCGTATCCGCAAACTTAATACAACGTAACAATGTTCGCACACTAACTCAATCGCAACAATCCATGAAAAGACCTATACATAACTTCATGTGCGAAGGTCAAGGTGGCGTGCAGAGAGTTTATTATGAAACATAGTTAACATAGTTAACTGCCTGCGTAATATGTTTGCAGAACGATAGTAAAAATAAATAAAAACGAGCGAGCCTTACAGTAGTCGCATATGATGTGCAACATTTGACATCTCAAAAATAAAAATATCCAATATTTATATATTTATTAATTATTAAATAGAAATAAAGAAAATGTATGTGCATTTATTTATTATTGAATTTTGCCGCACTAGGTAGGTACCGTATAACTACATATGCATTTTGTTTAGAAATGTGTTTGTTCAGTTATGTGTTTTTGTTTATTTTCGGTAGTTTTCCACCATACATATTGTGTGAAAACTTTGAATAAAAATTTAAACATAATTACATAAACTACATAATATTTGAGAATGTAAATCATTAAGGGTAGTAATTGTTTACATTAATGTAAAAAAAGTATTTATTGGATGGTTTTGGAGATATAAGCCAAAATATATCAAAGTTACAACATCCATATACTTGACACCAACTTCGCAATATATATACAAAATCAGAAGCATCTACAATACATCTTCGCTGTAATGGCACTTGCTGGACATTGATTTGTTAATAAACGGTGTTTTTTTTCCATCGCATGCGCTCATTGGTTAAATGAATTGCGCGCGTCTTACTTCCTGTTACGCATTTCCGTCCTTTTTCACGAAATCCCTGCCACAGATTGCAGGGAAGCGAGAGAAAAGATGTTACACATCAAAAAATAGAAAATTTCCAAAGAGAACGAATACAGCTACAAAGGTTTTAATAATTTTACTGGGGTCAGTACTTCCATGTTAAAACATCCGTTATACTTATATTTACCTTGCGAGTAAATATCTAGTTAATGAATGAATTTGTTAATTATATTAGTGTACGTCTAAGTATTTAATGAAATACTATGATAAGCTGTTATTCGATAAAGAAACTCGATTCTAGTGGGTCGTCCACGCAATGCCAGTTACGACGCAGCCGGCTCGCGGACGAAGGTGTCATTGAATCCATTTTGCGTCGGTAAAACAGTTACCCATCGAGACAAATAGCGGGAGATTGGAGATAAGATATTGATTGATATCTCAATCAGCGCAGCCTCCTCCGCGACGCCGACAGGTCCACGCCGCGTCACAAATTAACATTTTTATTACAGATTAGATCTGCAATAAATTAAAGCGATGCGTTGTACGCACAGAAAAAATATTTTATTATAATTAATAAAAGTAAACTTAGTTTTCACCATTATTGTATTGAAAATATCAACATGTTTCGGAGCCCATGGCCCTTGCGTCAGAATACAATTGTATACTAACAAAATGAAATTTAAAAATTGAAGTATAGACAATCAAAATATTAAAAAGTTGTATATGGAAAATGAATAGTAATAAAGTACCTACTTAACATGAAAATAAATTATTTTTTATGTTACGTAGTTTAAGTAGCAATAATGATTCCGAATTTGGGAATGAACTTTTGCGTATGGATCATTATTTTGATAAGGGTTAGCAAATTTTATAGAATTAGAGTTTGATAAATTAGAAATTTTTGAAATAAGAAAAATTGTTAATAGTAAAATGAATATTATAAATAACCAGGTCTATTTTACAAATAGTTATCTTTTAAATTTGTTTTCGTGTTAGTAATTAATTTTTATTCATATATTTTATAAAAATTAACTTTGTATACACCACTTTATTATTGAAAAAAATTTCAACATTTTTCAAAGCCAATGGCTTATTCATCAGGATAACAAATGTTACATTTGTTAAAAAAAAAAATTTTTTCCATAAAAAGTTGTGTATACAAAGTTAATTTCTATAAATTATAATTATAATGTCACCACAAAATGGTTTTGCCGTGTTTGAAGAAGAAATTATTATTAATTTTCCATATATATTTAATTTTTTATTTCGTTTGTCTATACTTCGATTTTAGATTTTTAATTTGTTAGTATACACTGTATCCTGATCAGTGTGTCCTGTAAAGGATCATTGGCCCTAAAACATGTTGATATTTTCAATTATATAAGTGCTGAAAACAAAGTACATTTTTATTAACTATATTAATAACATCACTACAAATTACTTTGCTCTTTTTGAAGCTAAGAATAATCCATCCATTTCCACATGTTCCACGCGAAACCCAACCAACCACCAAATATGTGACGTAATAGTATCAAAATGTCAAGAAACTTGTTCCGAACATTTACGCCGCACAAATATGCGCTCAGGTTAAAGGATTGCTAATTCAGATAGTCCTGAATCCTAGATTTTATTTATTTATTTATTTATCTTAATTATTTAATTCCACACATAATGTTGTGTGGGCTAATAAATGATTTCACTCAAACATATTGCATTCCATTTAGTCTTTTTAAAGTTTTTACAATAAAATGTTTGCACTCCTGTTTATACCTCCTTATATTCACCGTGTTTTGAATTTTCCGTGGCAGACAAGATTTTTAGACCTCTGTACATCATACAATTTTGTGAGGTGTTTTTATTTTTCTTCGGTAGTCTTATGTTGTCGCTTCCTCTTGTATTGTAAGAATGAAAATCCCTATTCAGCTTCATCCTGTCATCAAAGTATTTGGGTACTAATCCGTGTTTAATTTTAAATATTTGCACCAATATATTATACTTTATTCTTTGATTTACTGTTTCTAGTCCTAGGTCATTCAACATTTTTGTTATTTTATGTATCTATCTCTTCCAAAATCATATTTTCATTAAAATCTCGAATTCAGTACAGTGAATGGTACCCACCGCTTACCAGGACCGTTTTAATAGCAAAGGCTTCCATATCGGCTCTACTCAATTTTCGCCAGGTTGACATTTTTTCAATTAATATGTAAGATTGTGCCACTCAACAGTGTTGTATAATCCGTTGCAAGGGGTCTGCATTAACAAAGCCATTTATTGTCCCCGTCGTGAGGAGTTTTGTTTGTTTGTGTATTATTTATTTAGTTGTAAAAGGAACACACTTTTACATCTAGTAATTAAAACATATATTATCATAGTAAAATAAACATAAATATTCTAAAAATATATCAACATAAATAATCATAAATAGAAACACATTTTCACATCTGGCACAATGCAAAGAAATAAAAAAAAAACATAAAACAACATAACACGATCATACATCAAACATACTTTTCACATACGTTGCACTTAACCTACGAAAAGTAGTGAGACTTTTTACTTCTTTCATATTTGCCGGCTGTTCATTGAACAATTTATGTCCTTTACAGTACAAACTATAATATTTTGTGTTCCTGCCAGTTTCGTTTGTGGAAGCCTAAAATCCCCCCTACTTCTCGTAGGATAAGTGTGGACCTCAAAATTATATTTCATATTTTTTAGTTATCTTTAGTTAATCAAATTATGTACAATCAATATAAACAATAAATAACAAACATAATGTGTATGCCATGAATATAAGAAAAGTAAAATAAAGAGCACTTCAGTTGGAGGTAAGCATAAGGTAAGGTTGCGAATTCAGTACATTCTAAAATAGTAATTTCAAATTTTCTTTTTGGATAATGCTGTCTTTGCTTTTATACCCTTCAACTGTTCTCCGCGGACGCTGGCGGGGTACTTAAGGCGGGGGGAATCCATCCAAACATGTCGGAATTTTCAAGTAGCCAAATAAGCGGGAACCCTTTTTGCCCCTCGGTTGCTAATGTTTTTTAAATTACAAGTATTAATTAATATCTACATCGTTCTCTATGAAATATAACATATAAAAAACTAACCCATAAAAACGAAGTTTTTGTTATACTCCCTTTTCATTTACTAGTGGAAACTGGTTTGGCGCCTAACCTTCGCGTTGGGCTTCGGTCGGGCGACGCTACGAAAGGGAGTAATAAAAAATTTCCAAAAATCCAAAATTATACTATAATCAGGTTTAGTGTCTACCAGATGCAACCGAGTAAGTTGTATGAAAAACCAAAAATTTCTAAAAATCCAAAATTATACTATAATTATTAATTTTTTAACGAAAATTTGATAGATCTTCTTGATCATCGCCACAAATCTGCTTGCAAAGTTTCAGCTTGATTGGATCACGGAAAAGGGGTTAAAAATCGATCCAAAGTTTTTGCGTCAAAGAAACAGACAGACGCCACGAGTTAATATAAAGGGAGTAAAAATAGTGATGTAATTTCGATAATACAACTTTTTTACATTATTTTTGATTAGCTTGTTGGTGTAGTGATCACGACTCTCACCTAGTAATCTGGTCGGTGCGGTGGTCGGTGGTTCGAGTCATTTTCCAGGACATCAGCTAGTTAGTCTTATTTTCATAGCACAAGCTTTGAGCTTGGTTTGAAAATTGAAGGAATATTGACGTGACACGTACTCCGTGTTCGCATCTCTATTTTTCTATTCCGAAACAAACTATCCCAAACCCAAAAATTTTCTTTCATCATCGTCTTCGCGTGGATACGATTAATTGCTTTCAGCAGCGTGACAAACCTGAGAATATATGAGGACTTCTGAGCCTGACAAACGCAGTATTCTCCTGGTTTGTCAGGCTCAGAAATCCTCGTCGCTTACTATGACCCTTGTCTTGAAAGGGCACGTATGGGTGATATAAGCGACTCAATTAGTCTAAGAATTTTTTATGTGTAACATCTTTCCTCTGTCTTTCCTGCAACCTGTGGCAGTGATTTCTTGAAAAAGGACGGACATGCGTAACAGGAAATAAGGCGCCGGGGAAGCGCGCGCAATTTCGTTTGGCTAATGAGCGCGCGCGATGGCAAAAATATCATTTATAAACAAATCGATGTCCGCAAGTGCCATCACAGCGAAGATGCACACTTCCAACATTCAACGCTTCTGATTTTGTACATATATTGCTCGTCTGGTGACAAGCGTGTGGATGTTGTAACTTTGATATATTTTGGCTTATTCTTCTTCGAAACTATCCAATTAATACTTAATTTTTTTACATTATTGTAAATAATAACTACACTTGGTGATTTTCATACTCAAATATTGTGTAATTTATGTGATTATTTTTAAATACTTATTCAAAGTTTTCATACAATATGCATAGCGGCACACTACCGCCATCTATGAAAATAAATAAAAACATATAATTGACCAAACACATTTCTAGATAAAAATGCGTATGTAGATATACGGTACCTACCTAGTCGGCAAAATTCAATAATAAATAAATGCACATACATTTTCTTTACCTGTATTTACTTATTAATAAATACCTATATAGACTTTTTTTAAATTTTGATTTTAATTTCTGTTGCAGCTCTCGATATTTTTAATTGTGAGATGTCAAATATTACACATCATACGCTAGTTTTTTTACTCCCTTTATATTATCGTGGCGTCTGTCTGTTTGTTTCTTTGACGCAAAAACTTTGGATCGATTGTTAACCCTTTTCCCGTGATCCAATCGAGCTGAAACTTTGCAAGCAGACTCGTCGCGACGATCAAGAAGATCTATCAAATTTTCATTAAAAAAATTAATAATTATAATATTAATTTTGGATTTTTAGAAATGTTTAATGGTTTTTTCATACAACTTCGCAGTTGCATGAAAATATTTCGACGCATCTGACACTAAACCTGATTATAGTATAATTTTGGATTTTTGGAAATTTTTTATTACTCCCTTTCGTAGCGTAGCCCGACCGAAGCCTAAAGCGTAGGTTAAGCGCCAAACCAGTTTCCACTAGTAAATGAGAAAGGGAGTATAATAAAGACTTCGTTTTTATGGGTTAGTTTTTTTAATCAATTATATACTCTTCAGAGTGGATTCTCCGTCATAAACGACCTTACATCTACCGTAAACTGTCAACTTCTTCTTCTTCACCGATTCATGGCTTCTAGAACAATAGTGTACCCGCGGCCAGCCAAGCGCGCTCGCGGGCCATTCTATATTCCTTATTTCGCATGGTCCAATTTAAAGTTGGGGTATTTCACACGTCGCGCAATGTAATCGGAAAATAATTAAAATCATTCGCAATTAATTAATTTGGAAAAGGTGTCGTTTTTGATGAATGGCGGTTGTGGCGACGCTAGAAAACAATCTCTCCATCGCGCCATATTTCTAGGCTTATCTATAATTATTTTATTGTTGAAATTTATTTAAACTGTTTTCTAATTCGACACCTGTCGGCAACATTTGGTTTTCGTAACATTATTTTATTTTGATAAATCACAAAAACAATCAAGTTGAGAAAAAAGTATGCTTGTGTTCAGACGCGTGCAGTCACTACACTGAAGCATGAGTCGCATATAAGCAAATATTTTGGAAAAAATTTAAAATTTAATATAATGTTTGGGAATTTGGTTGACCTGTTGGCTAAAAAACTCTTGCCTAGTGATCCAGTGGTCCAGGGACGTGCAGTAGGAACAAGAAGCACATATGTATTTTGAAAAGAAACCAAAATAAGAGATATCTCACGGAATATTCCTATCACAATTGTTAAAATATTATTCAAATTTTAATATTACACAATATTCTGCCAGGTAAATATTTAATTTAAAATATTTTTTTCCAAATAGGCAAAAGTCATGTTCTTGTTCTCACTGCACGCCCCTGCAGTGGTTGCGGATTCGAGCCTCGTTCAAGGAGACCAGCGAGTGCGTCTTATTTTCATAGCATGGGCGTTTAGTTTGGTCAAAAAACAGTAATAATTATTATTAAATGCTTACTTATTACAAGAAAAATTTGAATACCAGCTACCCGTCAAACATGATTGTGCATTTACACGTCGGCTCATAAAAATTAAAGAAAAAAGAGGAAAAAAAAAAAAGTTTCATACTCTGAAGTTACGGACGTTACACGAAGTTACGACGGACGGACGGACAGGCAACGAAATTATTATAATTAGGATTTCAAATAGCGCGAAAATCCTTCACCAACATATGTTTGACAGTAGGAATGGAAGCTCTTGACTATATATATATGTATTTATTAATTTTTTTCAATGTTACAACAATCTCACTCTAAGAAATTTATGATTACTGGTTGGAACCGCAATTCGAACGCATCTTCGAAAAAACAATCGAATAATGGATTTCAATCCGGAGACAGATAAATTTGTTGGAATGTATTAATAATCCACGCCTGTTATTTTGAAACCACTTAGCATCTCTGTATTGCTGCTCCCCTTTAAAAAATTTTTTTGTCCGCCCTAATGCACACCATAAAAACAATCAATAAGAGGGTAAAATCAATACAAACATAAAATGAATTCTAAATATTTTACGCATTTTTCGCAATTATTTTTTTTTGCACGAACACATAAAAATGTTTGCGACCCCCGCAAGCTCGAGGCAATACAATAATACATAATTTAATAATTATGAATCAAAACATAATTATTACGATAAGATACACTCGATTGTCTAGTAGGTACCGACAATCATTATGATTAGATTCTTAATTAAGTTGTTTGGAATAATTTCAGTGTTGCCAAATGCATTATATTACAGTCATTGTGAAGACGTATTTTTTTTAATTTCATTTTACCGTGTAATATGTGTCGTCTTACCCTAATACGAAATTTAATTGCACTGTTTTTTAAATAGATTATCCTTACTTACTTACTTACTTACCATCACGCCGTTTCCCCGAGGGGGTAGGCAGAGAGGATAGAGCGCCATACTCTTCTGTCCTGACATACAACTTTCGCTTCGTCTACATTCATACATCTTCGCATGCAAGCTCGACGGTTGTTCAGACTTCTAACAGGACCATCTTCCAGTATCTGGTTAATCTGGTCATGCCACGTCTTCCGTGGTCGCCCTCTTTTTCTGGCGCCGTCAACACTTGCATCATATATCTTAAAAATATTATCTTAAATAGATTATCCGATGTCGCATTAACCGGGTTTTGGATTACCAGGGGCAATAAAAAGTATGATTTTTTTTTAAATCGAAATTCTCCGTAAAATGTGTAAATATTTATTTTTTTAACTAAATAATACAACGTAAATAAAAATCAAAATCTTGAAATTGTGAACACGCAGAATCGCAAAATTGTGAACAACTCGAATCACGAAATTTCGGGAATTCCTGTCAGTGGCGCATTTATTTTGAGTCAAGAGGGAAAGCCACTAGCCTAATTGTACATATAAATTCGCACCCAAATGGCGACTTTTAACTTAATTAATTATTTATTTTTGTCATTTTGTATGCTCAATATTTTATTTTAATGCCTTTTTTCTTTTCTTTTTTTTAAATTTTCTTGTCTTATCTTTTTCTTTCTTTCTTTCTTCTTTTTTCTTTTCACCTCTTTCAAAAATTCTTTTTATTATTTTAATAATTGAGAGTCTTGTGTAAATTTTGCATCAGTGATATGATTTTATTATTTGTAATTATTTTTTTATTTTCCATTCCTTTTTTTAAAAAAAATCTAGTTCCATATTATGTTTTGTGTACGATTATGAGTTATTCTAATTTTGAGTTGTGCGAGGGAGATTTTCCGGATCTTTTTTCTCGGTCGTCCCAGATAATCGAGATTCTACTATATAGGTACATAAATATAACAATATCGCATATCTGTCATGTTACACCGAGCATAATATTCCAAAAGCTAAAAAATAACGGGTTTCGAAAATAAATTATTCTTAGTCAGAAAATTAATTTCATTAATATTATTAAGAATGTTATGATCTGTCTGTTTCAAGTATAACAAATGACTTTGTGTCATTATTATTATATCTTTATAACGAACTTTTAAGCAAAATGTTGTCCATAGACCTTCCAGGTCTCAATGTATCTTAGATATACGAGGAAGGACATTATTTTGCTGTTTTCCAATCCTCTCTCCTAAAGATGGCGTTTTGTTTATCTCTATACAATTTTATGAATTAATTATTATGAACGTAAACAAGTCAAAAGCGATGGTATTCGAGAAAGAGGAAAGTAAGATAGCGTGTGAAATTCTAGTGAATATTTGGAACAGGTAAATGAGTTTGTGTGCTTGGGAAGTATGTTCGACAGAAGAGGGAATGTTGAGAAAGATACCGAAAGGAGAGTGACTGCGGGGAATAAGGGTGAACAGTGCTTTGAAAGCAATAGTTTCTAATAGAAATATGTCTATCGAGGCAAAAGAATCCTGGTACCAACAATGATGTATGGAAGCGAAGCCTGGAGCTGGCAGAAGAGGAACGAAAGTAGATTGAATGCAGTGGAGATGAGATCCCTCAGACGTATGTGTGGCAAATCAATTTATGATAGAGTAAAGAATGCAGATGAATGAATGTAAAGCTGATCTTAGCATAATAATAGAATTAAAAAAGGGTCGCTCAGATGGTTTGGGCATCTTGAGCGAACAAATGAGGAAAGAATGGTATATAATGCAAGTGTTGATGGCGCCAGAAAGAGAGGGCGACCGCGGAAGACGTGGCATGACCATATTAATCAGATACTGGAAGATGGTCCCGTTAGAAGCCTCAACAGCCGGCGAGCTTGCATGCGAAGATGTATGAATGTGGATGAGGCGAGAGTTGTACGTCAGGACAGAAGTGTGGCGCTCTATCCTCTCTGCCTACCCCCACTGGGAAACGGCGTGATGGTAAGTAAGCAAGTAAGTAGGTAAGCTGTCTATTTTTCTCGGTTTATTTGGTAGTTTATTCCACAAATTTGGTCCAGCCACCGCGAAAACCTACCTATTTTTATTGGATGTTGATGCTGAGCGAGGAGTTGGTTGTCTGTTATTTGCGGAAAATGGAATGGAGAAGCGGTTATGCATTGAGGGGCCATGTGGCGCTCTATCCTCTCTGCCTACCCCAACGGGGGAACGGCGTGATGGTAAGTAAGTAAATGTACAATTCAGAATATTTTTGAGTTTGTTCAAATCTTTCAGAAAAAAAGTATATTGCTTCATAAATTCCGTAAAAAATCAATCGTGGGAGTCTCATTTGATCGACATTAACGATATCAAAAATAATTAGCGACATCTGTGGGGATTTAGGGGGAAAGATAATGGCTGTTACAGGCCGGTATAATAGGTTGTTACAACACGTACGTGATGTGTGTCGTATAATCCAAATATACACAACTTTCAAAAATTAGTAAGACATGGTATATTCTATCATGGTGGAAATGGCGAACGTTACATATGTGTAAAGTGATCACTTAAGCCTATCATACGATCGGTCGTAAGTCCGATTTACACCATAAAATGACTTCTATACCTACTTTCCCATAATAATAATAAAATACAGTTTCGTCTCTGTAAAAACATCCATAATATAAATTTTTAAAAATAAATAAAAAAGTACAATTTTTTACTCTGTGATTTTTTCTCATCTTTGTCGATTTTGTTTTTACGCAGAATGCCGCAGAATTATGTAGAATTGAATACTCAGGAATGCGTGTTCAGAATCTAGTTTTTAATTCAATTTCAATCGGATGAGCGTCATCAATTAGCCAGTTAGATTGATTCCCGCCTCACCCCGCCGCCATCTGTCTCCCGTGTAACAATGGCCGGCGCCATTTTTCACAGCCCGTCCCACACGACACGCGGCGGACCTGACAAAGTGTCGAGACGTGTCTACAAATTTCTTTTTATTTTACAGACATTTTTTTGACGCTCGGCGTTTTTTTAAAATGTTCATTCCTACGACGCGGACGCTAACATCAAACGGAGCGCAGATGTTCTGGTGGAAATTCAATGATTTATTGACGGTAATCAAAAAAATTATATTAGAAAACGGATAAAATAAATATTGTATTTGTGTATAATAGAAAAAGTTGCCATTTACCTATTTAATCATGGTAAAAAAGTAGAAAGTTTATTTGTTTAAAGCATAAAAAACTCACAAAAGTGTTTGCAGATCGAAAGTAATCAAACATAATTATTTCGTTGTTTGTTCGTCTGTCTGTCCTAAAAACAAAGTTAAACGGAGGGAAATGGGGAAAAAATACAGTACGTTTAGGACTTAGTGCATACTCAAACCATTTAATGTTCGCCCAGCATATCCCCAGAGTTTAAAATAGTACCATTAACTGCCGGCAGGCGAAATATAAAGAAATATTCAAATATTCTGATAAAAGTCGTTATCACAATGATTTATACACAACGTTTTATTCCACTAATTTTTGTCGGCCATATTGATTTACAATTAGTTCTAATATTGCCTCTGAAGATGATGGTTGTGTCCATCGAAAGCGCTTAGGCTTATATAACTCAAATTAGTGGAATAAAACGTTGTGTATAAATCATTGTGTTAATCATAAGCTTCCACTCTGTAAACGAAACAACGCTTAATTTTTTAAAAGTCGTTATGGATGTCAGCTATAAATAAGTAAATACTTATTCTTTAGGAACCGGCATGTAAAAGTACCGTCATTTTTGACTACAGCTAGTTTTAAATAATAAATAAAATTGATTTTTTTTTCTTAACAATATTTTAATATGTATGTTCTCAGAACACAATTACTGGATTTGTCCACTGCGGGATTATAATTTAATTAAGATAAATTATAGAAGTCTCACAGAGACGAAGCTATTTATATAAAAAACATGTTTGGGAGTCTTTTGTATGACGGCCCAAGGCTTACGACCTGTATGAGCTGGCTTAACTGATCACTTTACACAATGCAACGTTCACCAATCCATCGTAAGACCCTTCACGAATCGAATTTTCGAAAGTTATATACCTACAGGTTGTAACAGAGCTAGTCCACAATACGTTACAGGTGGATTCCTGCCTTAATTATGATGTTGAGGTTAGCAACCATGACCTAGTATCAATAGTTATGGAGTTATACAATGTCGAAGTTTGCATTTTTTTTCAATACTTCTGGCTTATTTTTTACAAAACGTTGAAGTTTCATTACAGTAACTTTTGCCGATTACGAAAAATTCATTTGTTTCAATAAAATTTAAATAAAAACATAAAAAATTCCAATTGGAATGTTTCCAATTGGAATCGGAAGGTTTTTTATCATTTTATTTGAATCGTGTTAAACGGAATGAATTTTTCATATTAGATATAAGTTACTGTAATGATACTCAACGTTTTGCAAAAAAATAAGCCAGAAATAATGAAAAAAAATGCAAACTTTGATGTCGCATATCTCCTTAACTATTGATATTAAGCCATGGTTGCTTGAACATTTTCGACTCATAATCAAAGCATGAATCCACATACAAAGTATTGTATGTGTTGTGTGTTACTTTGCAATTATTGAAGATAAAAAATTATATTTGCGAGAGATTCGTCACCACGAATAAAAAATCGACCCCGTTCGACCCTACTCAGACGTTTTGACTTGGTCAGTTCTGAGTGCTGCGCCCGATAGATGGGACAATTTATCGCCTCGGAGATAACATTAGAGTGAATACAAAAAGTCCCTTTGCTCGTTGGTAAAAAAGTGTCCTCCGTCCTAATGGCCCTAAGTGGCCGCTAATCGACGGCCGGGATCGCTCCCCGCCGACCCCTGGCCCGTGGCCATGTCGATGACTATCGCTGCACCGATTTGCGTCCAAAAAGACCAGTTTTGGAGGCCACCACCAATATCTCTATTTTTGGGAGTCAAAACACACCAAGACTAGCCGACGCGCGCCGCGCATGCGCCAAGTCAGGACATTCTAAACCCACATTCAAATTTTCTTCAAGTTTTTTTTCTATGGTAAGACAAGGTAATTACAAAAAATATTTCATTACTCGTGTTATAAATTGAAAAAAAAGCAACCCTTAAAAATAAAGTTTTTATTATACTCCCTTTCTTTGTAAAATATAATAGCAATTAAAGACGAATTAAAACATGTAACATAACACTAAACTCACAGTAATTTAATATATTTCTAAAATGTCAGATGTTTTGAGCTTTGATAAGACACTTCATGCTTTGAAGATTTAATTCTAAAAACATTTGTCAGTCAACTTAGATTTTCGACATTCATGAAGTATCTATTATGTAGGTATACCGACGGAGTAATTCAAATTTAGAAAATATTCCGCGACGTTATCGGGCCGCCGTTGCTAATCGAACTTTTCTAATGATTCCAATTTGAAAAAACCAATAAAATTTCTAAAAATCCGAAATTATACTATAATTATTAATTTTTTTTAACGAAAATTTGATAGATCTTCCTGATCGCCGCCATGAGTCAGGCTGCTTGCAAAGTTTCAGCTCGATTGCATCACGGGAAAAGGGTTAAAAATCGATCCAAAGTTTTTCGACTTCAAGCCGGCAAGCAAGCAAGCAGACGCCACGAGTTAATTAATATAAAGAGAGTAATTAGAATGAATATTTCATTACTCGTATTATATATTTAAAAATATAAATTCTGATATAAATTTTATTCATAGGAATTTTTATTTGTTTATTTATTGAAATTAACGGACATAGTCCAATAATATATATATTACATAACATGAACAACATAAAATACAAGAGAATAAAAGTTATAGCAATTTAAAATAAAAGCGAGGACAAATGAAAAGTACTAACAAGATGGAGACAAGATCTAGACTATCTAATCAGAGATTGTTTGAATCTGGACAGACTTACACCCAAGAAGTCCAGATCCTGTCTTGAGTTTATATGACGACATAACCATGACATGGAAGCATGGAATCCATAATTGGTTCTATGATGGCTAAGGAACAACACTTCATTATTTCTGAGTCTACGGGAAGGCATATTGAATTTTATTTGGCCCAGTAACGAAGGCACATCTGGTGATTAAGTCAGTGGTTTCTCTAAGTTTTTGGAGGTTATATAGTAGGTAGTCTAAAAACCTTCGGGTGAGTCTTCTTCACACATATAATTTTGAATATAAAATATTCATATTTTCCGAATTTCTTATAGGCACAACACTATCGAAGGATCGAGAATGGTTTGGAACAACCGAGAAGCGACGAGAACGCAAAAATAAAGTGAAATAATTGAGCAGGTACCTAAGTGTGAAATAAACCAGAGCAACTTTATGTGCGAGAATTGAATATTATACGAACGATAAATACGTGTTACCCAGCGACAATAACGAGTTCACATTCGAGTGATATATTACTAAATAGTTTGATTAAAGGATTGTTTGATTCGCGTTATGTGACTTTGTACATTAAATAATTAATTAATTATTAATGAATAAATCGCTAATTAATTTACAGTATTTTCATTTCTCCTTCCGCGGCCACGACACATGGCAATATAGATATAAATTTAGAGTGAAATAATTGACATCAATTTGGACTTTTTTAAAAATATTTCTGACCTATCTACCTGCATACTTTATCTATATTCTTCAGATCAAAACGATTACTTTACAAAGAGTTAAAACTTCAAACTCTTTTTCAAACATTTTGGCTTACATATGAGAGTATCTACTAAGGTTTGTTAGGTGCAACCAGAAGTCAAATATTTAAATATCTATATACATTTAAAAAAAATTCTCTTACTTATTAATCTCCCATATATTAATTTTTTATTTTTTTAATATAATATACCTGTAATTTCTGTAATATACCTACTAAGATTTTTAATTTTTAGTAAACGTTGTATCCTAACGAAGGGACCATTGGCCCCGAAACGTGTTGACATTTCTACAAATTAGTGGTTAATACAAAGTATATATTGCTTATTATTTTTATAATGTGGAGACCTGTAATTGGCCATCTATATTGTATCAATGTTTTCTAGGTTTTTTTTTGTGCTGTTGGTCTTCCATGAACATTAAATAAATAAATAATCGTTTAGATATAAACCAATCTCTATAGTACCTACATTATGTAGTACATTACTCGTAAAAGTCTAATACCATTTTAACTTTATAACTGTAATAAATTCGCAATAAGCAGTTGCATAACGATTTTAAATGAAACGTTTTATGCTTTGTTATAAAATATAATGTAATCCGACAGCCTATTATTACGTCGTTATCTGTGAAGATAATTTTAATTGCGGGACCGTATTATTAGAAGTATTATATTATTTATAATTTTTAAACGCCCACGAAATTGTCTGCTGAAAAATAAATGTTACAATTAAACATTGTCAACAGAAATTCAAAAGCATCTAGAACCACACGTAATCGAATCGAGTCTAGAATAGTTTAGAAACAATTAGATAAACAATGAAAAATTTGAGAGTAAATTTCCTATATAAACAAACGACGCCGTAGCTAATTAAGATAAATTATAGAAGTCTCACAGAGATGAAGCTATGAATATGAGAAACGTGTGTGGAAATCTTTTTTTACGATGGCCCAGGGCTTACAACATGTATGAGCTAGCTTAAGTGGTCACTCAACACAATGTTAACCAATTCCATCTTAAGAACATCTAAACATTAATTTATTTTGTTTAAATTTCTATAATATACCTATGTATATGTTTAAATCTGAGAATACATAAATTTTTGCAGCAGCAGCATTTAGCAGCTTAAAAATACGTACACCTAAAAGCGTAGTACTAAGCAATATATTTTTAATGAATACATGCAATTCTTACGAATTATTTTAACATATATACTAGAAAACGCCTGAAAATCAGTATTTTCATTTTTTTACCTCCTTTACTTCCTACAAAAATATATGATAGTTGAAGGCAACAGGAACAGAAGGCGTCCGCGAAAGACCTGGCATGATTAGATACTACAAGTATTGGAGGGTGACCCTGTTTAAAGCCTCATAAACCACAGAGCATGCATGAGAAGATGTATGAATGTAGGCGAAGCAAAATTGGTGTGCAAAGATAGAAGAATATGGCGTTTTTTTCACTCTGCCTACCCCTACGGTGAAACCGTGATGACGAATCATAAGAAACCATATAGTGGGATCCGAAACGTCCGCCAGAAGATACACACGGTATAATAGCCTAGAAAACTCTACACAGAAGATAATGACACGATCTTGACTGGTCGGCCAGATAATATATCCAGAAAATTTTACATGGAAGATAATAATAACACAGTCCTGACTGGTCGGTCAAAGGATACACGGTATAACAGCTCATAAATCTCTACACGGAACATAATGACACGGTCCTGACTGGTCGGCCAGAGGATACACGGTACAATAGCCCAGAAAACACTACATGGGAGACAGTGATACGGTCCTGACTGTGGAGCCAAGACGAACACGGAGCTCGAGTTTTTTAAAGTGTAAATTATTTTCTTCTTAATTAGAAGTCTCGTCGTGATTAATTTCTAAATTTGTAGCCAGCAGTTTGTAGCTGTGCGCACGTGTTTTAACTGTCGTAAAAACGCCTAACAAATTGGTACACACACAAAGCGCGCTCGCGTGGCAAGAGGGATCGTTTTACAACCGCGTATGTTACTAGCGTGGCGGCGACTTACGACAAAAAAACATTTGATATTCTACAACTGTTTAAGCAGCAGTCAATAATATTGAAAATTATACGGCGGTGAGTGTTTCGGCTGAAGTGGCAAAATCTATGAAACTGCGCTCTGGTGTCCTGTTATTTGCACAAAATATGCATTATAAGATTTAATCTAATTTAATTTGGTCATCCAACAGGGAGACACAATCGCTTGGTAAGATGAAATACAAAAAAAAATAGTTAAATGTCTCCCACAATTAAAGGATAACACAAATAGGACATAACCATAGATACGTCAATTTGACAATGACAGATAAAACATCATTTAACCGAATGTTCCAAATTTAACTTTAATATAGACATAAAGAGGCTCTTGATTTATATGATATACATGATCAGGGAGGGGGACGAGTTTCTAGTATCTGCCTCACCATATGACGATACTCTTCATATTTAGTGTTAAAAATATCTATTGAATTTAAGAGGTAATTATAATCTGAGCATACGCGTGGAATGGTAGAGGATTTCCTATTGTTGGTTTGAAAAATTGGTAAGGAAAAGAGGTACTTCTGTCTGGTAGGTCAGAATTGGACGTGGAAAGCTAGCAAGCTGGTGATTTCAGGAGAATCAATAAGGTTATGAATTATTTGTTAAGCCAATGCGGCTATTTTCAGCTCATAACATTATCTCCACCATGAGATATAAAGCTTTTAAATATAAATTTGACTGCCAAAATGTATGTCGCCATATAAACATTGATACCTGTGGCTTTGTTTCAGCTATTTTTTTTCTTGGAAAGAATTTTTTTCGGTGAAACATGAGGGAATGTTAAATTAATATACACAGGAATCCAAATATCAAGCTAATCGAATAAAACCAAGGAACATCTTAATTTTAAACATTTAAGCCTCTTAAATATATTACATAATTTTTTTTTTTTTAAATGGCAATAAAAAACGATAACTCAGATAAAAGTAGGAGAAATTTGTATTTTTTTTCTTCTAATGCTTTAACTGTTTATGTTGAATTATTTTATATGCCTATATGTTAAAATTAAACGCTCAAAATTAATTTAAGTTGTGTTATTTACAAAAAGTCGTCGGACACTTAACTAGAGTATTGTCCCGTAAATTACTAATTTCGCACTAGTCACTCGAAAATCTTCCACTTATTTGTGAAACATTTTATTACGCCGATTCTTACCGCACTATTCGCTACAGAATAACGCAGGTAGGTACCTCACTCGTAGCCCTAAGGCATAAGCCCTCTATCATTACTGCTGCACAGACGCTTGTTTTTATAGTAATCATTATTTTTCGAATCTTCTGGTATAATCCTGTACATTCCAGAACCTTCCACTTCTTTCTAATTTATTCCAAACTTTCAAAGTATCGGGAAATCCTCCGTTATGTGCTCCTTTCGTTTACGTCATCTCGTGACAATTCTAAAGACATTAGTCGCAGCCAGCATAGGTAATCGCTCGCAGGGCCTGGCTGCAATCGTCGACAGCCGCTTTCCTTCTGTTAATAAAATACAAAATACACTCATTCATTATTTCATTCCAGTCGTGATTTATTCACCAAATAACCATTATACGTAAACTAAACGTGTTAATTGGAATTCCATAGAAAGTAATAAATTTCAAATAAACGAAAAATATCATATCTTTGAATGCAAGGTAATATTTCTCACGGACTGCATTACCGAACGAGCAAATAAAGAGTTGAGTTTATTAGTCGAATATTTCAACCATCTCGCGATATTGATACTGAAAATAATTTGTATCTCATATACTAACTTTGTTCGACTTTGTTTACGAAGCGCACATTTCTTAGTGCAAAGGTATTTATAATCAGGGCTGGGGAATCGTATTTAGAATAATAAATATGAATCGAGCAATGTTAAAAAAAGAAAAATAAATCCTTAAATTAAAAAAAAAAAAACGAGCGAGCCTTACAGTAGTCGGATGTGATGTGTAACATTTGACATCTCACAATTAAAAATATCAGTTGAGCAGCCACAGAAATTTAAATCAAAATTTAAAAAAGCTAATACCCGTATATTTATTGATTAGTAAATACAAGTAAAAAAAAATTATGTGCATTTATTTATTATTGAATTTTGCCGCACTAGGTAGGAACCGTAGGTATATTAACATACGCATTTTGTTTAGAAATGTATTTGGTCAATTATGTTTTTATTTATTTTCATAGATGGCGGTAGTGTTCCGCCATACACTTTGTGTGAAAACATTGAATAAATATTTAAAAATAATCACACAAATTACTTAAAATTTGAGAATATAAATCATTAAGGGTAGTTATTGTTTACATTCATGTAAAAAAAATTAAGCATTTATTGGATGGTTTCGAAGGTATGTCAAAATATATCAAAGTTACAACATCCACACGCTTGACACCAGCCGCGTAGCATACATACAAAATCAGAAGCGTTGGCTGTTGGAAGTGTGCGTCTTCGCTGTGATGGCAATTGCTGGTCATTGATTTCTTTTTTTTTTTTTTTAATTTTTTTTTTTTTTTAATAGAGATGCGAACACGGAATACATGTCACATCAATATTCTTACTATTTTCAAACTAAGCTAAACGCTTGTGCTATGAAATGATTTATAAATGATGATTTTGCTGTTGCGAAGATAAAAGATGTCTGCTTAAGTACTTTTGTGTGAGAATAGGTTATCAAATTTTAAAACAGTGTACGCACTGTGAGAGACATTTTGGCCAAAAATTCGATAAATCGATAAGATCATCCGCCCTCTTCATCTGACTTGGTTCCCTGTGATTTCTGTATATTTCCAAAATAAAAAAAGCACCGAAGTAATTTTTAATACAACTGATATCCATCAGAAATCCTTATTAGTTAAATACACAACAGACAACGTACCTACACGTAAAGTTTCTATGAAAAACGCCAAGACATCTCTTAGATCTCAAAAATGACGATTTTTGTAATGATAGTAAAGGGAATAGAAGATTTGTAACATTTTGCATATGTTAAGAAAACAGGGCAACCTGGACAGACTCCAACGACAGCAAAACAAAATACTAAAAATGGTCTATGATATGAAATACCGGACACCAACTGAAACTGTATACCGTATAACACAACAATTAAACATCGAAAGCATTACAAAAATCGAAACACTTAAAATCATTCACAGACTAGCAATTGGCGAAATATAAGACGAAGACATAAAATTACACAAAATACACGAAAAACACCAAAAAAACACTAGAATGGCTCAAAACTATCACATAACACACGCCAAAACAAAAACAGGACAATCCCGACTAATTTGCAACGGATTAAAACTATACAACGACCTGCCACTACAGACCAAACAACTGACCACTGACAAATTCAAAACAGATGTGACAAAAATGCTAAAACTCGGCCAACTATAAAAAATGACTTTGTATCTAAATTATATTATTATTATATTCCTATATTGAATCATGTAAAAATGTTATCCATAAATCTTTTAGGTTTCTATTGTATTTTAAATAAAATAAAAAAAAATAACTAATTGACAGTATTGAACACGAGAAGTGCCGACATAAGGCACACACTCAGCATGGAGCCCCTACTCCTACATATAGAAAAATCACAAATGACGTGGCTTGGACATGTGCTAAGAATGCTAGAGGAACGAATATCAAGGAGAATCCTCCTGGCAACCCCGGAAGGAGGACGGCCGGTGGGTTGCCCCAGATCAAGCTGGGAGAAGCAACAGAAAAATGTGTAAGAAAACAGAATGGGTCTAGACTGGTTGACTTGTGCAGAAGCAGCGCAAGACAGGGGAACATGGAAACACCTTGTCGAGTCTTTGGGCCCCGACCCTACTAGGGCAAGGGGATGAAGATGATAATGATGATAGTGATGATGATAATGATAATCAATTAGTGTATATTATAGATATCTCACAGAGACGAAACTGTGTTAATTATGGGAAAGTAGGTATAGAAGTCATTTGGGTGTACACAGGACTTATGACCTGTCTTTTTATGGTTGGCTTAAGTGATCACTTTACACAATTGTAACATTCGCCATTTCCACCCATGACAGAATATACCATGCTTATGCATTTTTTGGAAGTTGTATATATGTTCAAATTGCGTGGAAAGCTTTCATATATGAGTTGTAAGCGCCTTTTCCATGCGGCCTGTACAAAGCCATTTTCATTCCCTTAAATCCCCACAGATGTCGCTAATGAGAAAATCTACATTGATTTTTTACGGAATTTTGAGAGCAATATACTTTATTGTGTGTAATGAAATTCATCCGAATACTTGCATTACACTAGGATACGCCAGGAAATATTATTTCCAATTTTTGTTAAATTCCTTTTTACCAGTATTTACAATTCAGAATATTTTGAGTTTGTTCAAATCTTTCAGAACAGTGCTGGATTTATGTCACAGAGACATTATTAATCAATTAGTGTATATTATAGATATCTCAATGTATATTATAGATATCTTGAGATATCTATAATATACACTAATTGATTAATAATGTCTCTGTGACATAAATCCAGCACTGTTCTGAAAGATTTGAACAAACTCAAAATGTTCTGATAATGATAATTATGATAATTGTTTTTTTTTATTACAATTTAAAAAATATTATTGATCTTTTTGTTCTTAGTCCTCCCACTAGGGGTTCCTGCGCTGAGGCGGAATAGTTAGTTGTTTTAGTGTGTTTTAGAAGAATATTATCAAAATAAATAATTTGACTAATTTAACTACCGCTCTGGTTTTAAAATCAGTTAAAAAAAACGTATCTAAATTTCGTCTCTACAATTCATCTTAATTAACACTCAACAACTTTTCATTAAAGATAACCACTTCGATTAATGAAAAACTTATGATGTGCGAACTCTTCCCGAAATAAGTTGCTTATTGATTTCCTTTGTGCCACTAGAAAGCCCATTTTAAAATTCAACAACATTGAAAATCAATATCGACAGCATTGATATTTTAATCAGCAACTCTTGCGAATGTTTGTTTAGACTACAGTCGAACTCGGTTATAACGAGCTCGGATATAATGAGATCCCGGCTATAATGAGAAAAACTGAATTCATTTTGATTTGCGCATATTCCCATACAATCGGTCTCGGCCATAAGGAGCGCGATTCCCGGATATACGGAGCAATTTTAGAAACCCTGCAAACATGTCTGCTTGGGTTATAGAAAAAAGGACAAATACGTACTCATAACAATGAAGTTTTTCACTTTGCAGCTCGCACTTAATTAGGGTTCATTTTATGATGTACACAAACTTGTGACTGAAAATTTAATAAAAGCAATAGTTTACTGAAGGTCAAGAGTACTGATCATATAACTCCAATTATTGGGGGTTTCCAAAATGTTTATGGTGGCAGTTTATTTTATGCAGTTTACTGTATTAGCATTTAAAAGCCGAATCAGTTAAACGCGAATTGTTCTATCGGAAACGTGTTCACTTACAAACGAAAGTGTGTCTAGGTTCGCGAAAAAGTCGAAATTATCGGCGTCAAAAAGTCTTTAAAAAGTTTTCAGAATCGTCTTCTATAGTTTCATCGCTCTGGATAAGAGATAAGATAAGGATGTTTATTTAGCTGCTCTTGAAAATAACATCACACAATCAAAAAAATTGTGAAAAAAGTGAATCCCGGATATAAGGAATCCCGGCTATAAGGAGCAAATTTAGTTGGTCCCGTCGCGTTCGTTATAACCGAGTTCGACTGCATTTCCAGCTTAGGTCTGAAGTGAAGATCTCAGTAGATTAGAGGTCATTTGTGGCAACCCTACTGTGAATGTGTGAGCGGATATAAATGGATGAATTAATATATTTGCAGTTTTTATTCAGTTAATAGGGAATAAACAGTAAGGCGTATGGTTTATTTATGATATGCATATGTTTCACATTTAGGTGGCCAATTTCAAGAGGTCCACAATAATCGGTTTCGAATCAGTAGCACTGTTGAATTCCTAATTTTTACATTAAAAAAACAACCGATACTAATTTAAAATTATAAAAAATTTATATTTGAATGATGTTGAAGTATAGCGAGAGAATTAGGAAAATCTCCATGAAACAATGCCCGTCACTAACGCTACCGGGACTCTAAGCTACGCTAGATGCCTTAACTCGCGGCGATGTATATGTAATTTGTCTATATAACAACACATTAAATCAATGTACATTTATGGTGACGGATAAATTTACCAAAAATGTCATCTTTAAAGAATACTGGAAAATAAAAATTTCAAACATAGAAGAGAAATAATTCCATTTTTTGATTTTTATAACTACCGCTAGGGCATAAAAGCAACTAACTGATGTAAAATTGAAATTGATATATAAAAGTGTTTTTTATTCGATTTATATTAGTACCTATGTACCTACCTACTGTATTGGATTTTGTCAACAAAGATATAATTATTAATTAAGATATATTATAGAAGTCTCACAGAGACGCAACCATTTATATGGAAAACGTATATGGAAGTCTTTATAGGGTTTCCCAGGGTACATGACCTGTATGAGCTGGCTTAAGTGATTACTTTACACAATGCATCGTCCCAATAGCTTTAGGTACACAATTCACCAATTCCATCGTAAGAACATCTATTTTTTTTTTTTTTTTTTTTTTTTTTTTTTAAATATAGATGCGAACCCGGAATACGTGTCACATCAATATTCTTACTATTTTCAAAATAAGCTAAATGCTTGTGCTATGAAAGTAGGACTAACTTGCTAGTCTGGGCTGAGATTCGAACCCACAACCTTTGGATCACGAGGCGAGTGTCCTAACCACAAGACCAACAAGCTACTATTTATCATCAACTTTTTGAAAGTTTATAGGCATGTTATAGACAAAGTGTTAAATTTGATTATGTATATATTAACTAGTAAAGTGTATACATTTACTTTCGATAATGTATACATTATCGTAATTTAACACATAAAAACATTCTAAATCAGTTTTTTTCATATATTTCATATATATATATGGACTATGCTAGAGACATCTACGGTCATTCTCATGGCTATTAGTATACGTAGATTTCGCAGCTGATAATGATACCTTTATATTTTTAAAGTGAAATATTAAACCATATCTATTCATTTTTTAATGAATACATAATATATTATATTTTCCGAATTATTTAACCTACACAATAGAATACTCCTGAAAGACTTCCACACACGCTTTCTATATAAAAAATATAGAAAGGGTACAACGTAAATTCCTAAAATTTATAAATTTTAAGCTTCATATTCCGATCGACCAAATAAACTACAAATATTTGCAAACTAATCTTAATCTCCTAACCTTGGAAGATCGAAGAAAATTAACAGATTTAATATTCCTTTTTAAAATATTACACTCAAATTTCGACTGTTGCGAACTCCTGAATAGTATTAATTTTAAAGTACCTAACCGTAGGACCCGCCAAAACATGCTGTTTTATTGTGACAATTTGGACACAAACTATCGTTCAAATTCTAGCATACCTCGGATGCACAAACTTGGCAATGAACTACCTACATATGTCGACATTTTAAATCTATTTCTCTCAAAATTTAAAAAATCATTATATGATCATTTCTTTTCAAAATATTAAATTTTTATATAATGTCTTAAATTTTTTATATATATGTATCTGGCTATTCAAATTTAATATTGCTATATTATCGGTGAGTAAAAATTTCTGAGATCACTACTTTACACTTTTTTGCATATATACTTTTTTCTACATATATGTCTAACCTCATTATGTTTAAACTATGTATATATACTTTTTTACATTTATACCCTTTATTTTTCTTTTACATTTAATCGTTTGTTGTATTTTAATTATGTATAAACCTGTTGTAAAAGGCTATTAAGCCGTGTAATTAATAAAATAAATAAAATAAAATAAATAAATAACTTCGTGTTGATAATTATGTTCTCATAACATATATAAAAATATTGTTTAAAATACTGTTATAGTAATACTGCTGGTTTTAAATGGATTTAGGGTTTTTCGGAACTGGCCGTCCATTTGTAGTTCTACTAGAGAAATAAATTATTTAATGGCTAATATGTTTTACCACATGGCTATAAGTGTATACGTACGATTAGGCTAGCCCATAGGGGTACAAAAAACCTGTCGTGAAAATAATATATTAACCACCCGAACGGCTGAAATATTTGCCTTGAAAACGCCAAGGGTTATAAATGGGTTCCTTCACCCTAGCAACCCCCGTACATTAGGGGAAGGTGACATGTTTAAGTATTTTACAGTTTTTACCGCATTGACTGATTCCAGATACATATAAGTTAAATACGAATAAACGTTAAATACGAGAGAACCATTTTCATTTGGCTAAATTGTGATTTTCTTTAAATAGGGATGTGAACACGGAATACGTGTCACATCAATATTCTTGGTATTTTCAAACTAAGCTAAACACTTCTGCTATGAAAATAGGACTGACTTGTTGGCCTGTGAGGTTCGAACCCGCGACCTTTGGATCACGAGGCGAGAGGTAACTGTCCAAAAAATAGAAAATTTGTCATTTTAAGTAAAGACTGAAAGAGAAATAAGCGATTAGTGATATATTTATGAGATTGAAGTGTATTGAAGTATATTCGCTGTCCTGAAGAAGGGAGCATCGCTCCCGAAACATTTTAGACATTTTTTTGTACCTATATTATCTGTTCATCTGTTCGTAGTTTTCTGCGATATTCTGCCGTGTATATCTGACCTATCCGGCCAGAGAGATCAGATATACACGGCAGAATATCCCAAAAAATTACATATAAAAGATTCTGAACGGCCGTGTAAACCTGAGAACATATTTAACTGTAATTTCGGATATTTTATACGCACCGTATGTATTACCGAGAAGCGAATCTCGACGTTTCTTTGGATACTTATCCAACGTCATCAGGAGGACGACCTTTACCCGCGGAGGTGGAGGTCGGACTGATTAGGTGCTGCTTTCTAGGGCGTAAATTGTATGCACATTGTTGTGGAGTGTTCTCTTCTTCTACAATAGAGGTCGCCAGTGTGCAATATGTACTAGTTACGTCGGCGGATTTTACTGCGACTTCTCTCAAGGGTTGAATCAGTGTCGTTAGAACAGGGCGCCAAATACTTGATAGTTTGTAACTGTCATCTCTATTGAAATTGGAATGTTTGTATATTTCAATGGACTCCCTCATTAATCTGGGTATAAGGTACGGTTGTGTTGATAAGATTTTTGCCTTGTCAAATCTGATTAAGTGACAGAGATTCCCTTTAATAACGACCGTAATAACAGCCTTAACTCTTTAATACCTGAGAACTTATTTATTTATTTAATGAAAACATTTTCTTTGAAAATTATATAATTACATTAGATGATTCAAATAAGTACAAAAATATGCATGCATACCTATAGGTATATATTTTTTGTAAAAAAACTATCCCAAACAATTAAATTTGCGTGTATAAGATTAATTACGCGTCATTTTAATTAACTACGTGATAATACAATGTATTTTGTTATAATAAGTGGAAAAATATTACCTGTTATCTGCCATAATCCCCTGAACTCGAATGTCATGATATCCAAATAACGTAAGTTACTTTCTTACTCTATCTAACTGAAGGAGTATCCGAAGAAAGTGTCCGAAGAAAAAAGCTAGGCTGGAGCGCATTCTAGCGTTTAAAATGAAAATTATTCAATCAGTGCATACTTCCAGTGCTCAAGTTTGTCTGTGAACCATGGACTATCAACAAATGGAAGCTGCAAAGACTTTGAGTATCACAAAGAGGCGTGGAAAGACGTTGGTACGTTTGGCATCACGGCACTGGTCATGTCAATCTTTCTTCTCCTTCTTCTTCTTGTAGTGTCATCTCCTATCGCTGGTCGGCGATCATATTGGCGATCACGATTCTATTCACCTTTGCGCGGAACAACTCAATCGAGTTACGCTGGTACCAGACCTTCAAGTTGCGCAGCCATGAGATGCGGTGGTTTCTTCTTACGCTTCTTTACCACTTATTTTCCCCTGGATGATAAGTTGATTGAGACAATAATTTGGTCCTTTTATAATATGTCAATATTCAAGCTTTCTTATCTTCGTGGTCTGTAGCACTTCTCGCCTTTTTTTATACGCCGGATGACTTTAAAATTCGCAATAGGCATGATGACAGATTTTGAAATAACATTCTATATTGTAAGTACACGTCTACTTTAAAATATCATTATTTCAGTAATAAACCAACTTTTTACGCAAATAATTGCATTTTCATCTACCTATTTTTAATTTCGCGCAAAAACGCCCGCAGCTGTCATTTCGTGACGTCAAACCTCGGTAAATATTTCATTGTGTCTATGGCAACGGTTCAAAGACACGGTGATGAGTACTGAGGCGTAACGTCATTCGCTATGACCGGTGTTTCAGTTAAAATGACGGATTGCACAATTTTAGTACTTTTATTTTATTGAAAATCTTATTAATCTCAATATGTAGGTATATTTCAAAATATTTCTCTAAAATCACTTATTCTTAAATTCTTTAATACTGTCATCATGCCTATTATATCCACCCAGGAATCTTTCGGTACCCGTCTATAGACCACGTCTCAAAAGCC
Source organism: Agrypnia vestita (assembly GCA_016648135.1). Classification (NCBI taxonomy): domain Eukaryota; kingdom Metazoa; phylum Arthropoda; class Insecta; order Trichoptera; family Phryganeidae; genus Agrypnia; species Agrypnia vestita. Next base: position 59,027 of record JADDOH010023501.1, on the reverse strand, counting down.
TCCACTTCACGGATTTACTCTTGGTTTGGGGTCCACGCCTCCAACTCGTATAAAAGAATGGCGAAAATATAACATCGAACCATACGCATTCTTTGATGCATGCTTAGGTCACGATCAGAGAATAAAGATCTCATTCTGAGAAACGCACTTCTTGCCATCTCTATTCTAGTTCTTACTTCTCGAGATAGATCCCATTTCTCGTTCACCCATGCACCCTACTATTGCTTGACTCTTTCTATTGGTTCATTATTGACTATTAGGTATATTTGGTGAAGGAAGCAATTTTTTATGCAATATTTTATATAAAAGCTTGTTCTAAAAACACAGATACCGGATTCTGTCCCCAGAGGGATGATTGATTAATTAAGGATAAATTATAAAATCCTCACAGAGATGAAGCTATGTTTACTTATGAAGCTATGTTTTTTTTTATATGTAGATATGTTTAATGATTCGAATGAATATCATATATAGGTACGTTAAAAGGAATATTGCTAAAAAACACCACTTTAAAAAATAAAATATAAACATAGATGAAAAAAACACAGATGTCTCTAGCAGAGAGCATAAAAATATATGAATGATTCCTGATTTCGAACATATATTATATAAAATTTTCAAAAAATTGATAATTTGTGGAGGTTCTTACAATGTAATTGGTGAACGTTGCTTTGGGTAGAGTGATCATTTAAACCAGCTCATACTTATAGATTGTAAGCCCTTAGCCATCATATAAGAGGCTACCATCCACTTTGCTCATATATAAAATTAGCTTTTTCTCTGTGAGACTTCTATTATTTATCTTTAATTAATTGATCTTTTTATACTTTATACCAATCTTTGGACGAACATAATTGTACACAAAGGGAATCAGAAGGTATCTTAGGGGAAAATCTTAGGGAATCTTAGGGGCGATGAACTATTTAACCGCTACAGAATTACGTGGTAACTGATAACAATGGACAAAGCAAAAGGAAAAGTGCTTGGAGAGATCTTCATCCAAGGGTGGATTTAAAAACGACAATCAATCAAAGTGTAGTAATGAAGCAAGTGAGAGTTGATTGCACCAAGAACAGAGGTCAAATATCTGCCAATACTAAACGAAAATTATCGTACACGCACACGCACTCATGTCAAGTGACAGCTGTTTGAAATGATCACAACATTACCGAAGATTCCAGAACGGCCTAGCGTGATCTACGGCTTTTGGGAAGCATCGAGAAACATCTACAAAAGCATGGAAGCCACGAGAAAGTTCTCGTAAATACCAGGAACGCCTAGAAGGCTCGATATCTGCAGATATAAATAGGACCGCGCGCGGGAGTAAGAGGAGTTGTTTTTAGCATACTTGACAGCGCACGGAAGTGAAGACAGCCGCGAGTTGCGAGCCAGGGTGGCCAAGCGAGCGGTAATTCGACAGCGAATAGTCTGGAAAGTTCTTACGTAGCGAAATAAGCCAAAGCGAAATAATACATGCGGAATTTGGATGGAATGTTCTAGTGAATAGTGAATAAAGTGTTAAAGCGATTATAAAGTGTTTACGAGTGATTCATTTACGAAATAGTTTAATTCAAATAATAGCGTTAAGTTAAATAGTGTTAAACAACTTTGTACATTTGATTAATGAATTAATCAGTAATCAATAAATCCTGTATTAAATTCCAGCGTTTTTATAACTTCCTCCGGCAGCCATGACACGGGACAATATATAATGCGTCCATCGATAGGTAATAATTTGTGACGTAGCTGAGATAGGTTTATAGAAGGTTGTCGACCCCGTGTAGGTAGGTGGGTACCTACTCGTTCAACAACTGCCGAATGATTACTCTGTTCATGTCGATACCTGACCCCCAAAACAACGTAACCGACATTTTTTTTAAATAATTTTTTTGTACTAAACTTTTTTGTATATTTTTACGTGTCACGTGGAACGTATGATCGAGGAGGTAATGCTAAAGATAATCCATGAGGCGAGTGTTGAAGATAATCGGAGTAAAGAGCGTCTGCAAAAGACCTGATATTGTCAGATAAACTAAATATTGCAGGACGGTCTCGCTAAACGCTTTAACACACGAAGAGCGTGCATGAGAAGATGTATGAAAATAAACGAGGTAAAAGTAACTAGTGTGCCAATATGGAAGGCACTCCCAACTATTATAGTATTAAACTTTAATTTCATTTCTTGCATGCCACCTAGTGAATAAGTAATAGTAAATAAGTTTTTCTTTTTAGCAGTAAGTTGTTTTGTAAGATAATTTTTCTATGTAAAGCGCCCTTGAGGTGAGTATTCGCGAAAACGGCGCTATATAAATTATCCAAATATTATTATTATTATTATTATAAAAGAGTGTGACATTATGTTCTTACCTACTGCCTACTTAGAGATAGTTAGTTAGCTTGACTTAACTTGACCAACATAAAAACAACCTAATCAATACCTACAATATGAAAAATTCTTAAAACAATTTAAAATAATAATGTAATTTACAAATGTGCCCACTGGGGCAGATTATATTTCAGGTATCTTCGCTCTGGCGACCATTATTCATATAATGGGATTGTTTTTTGGCTAAAGATGCAGATGCGACACAAAAACCTGTCTTCAAATTGTAAAGTTTTCAGTAATACTGATTGCGAAATGATTTATAGCTTAGTAGGTACAAGAAATACACCATTCTCTTATGTGAGATGGAGACATGGACACTAAACCAAGTAGGTACTAATTCGAGGCTTTTGAGAAGATTTCTGGATAGAGTGATGAATGTTGAAGTCCTCCGGCTTATAGAAAAAGACCGAGAAGTGCTGCAAACCATCAAGATAAGAAAGCTTGAGTATCTCTGACATGTTATGAGAGGACCACGATATAGTCTGAACCAACTCGTCATCCAGGTAAAAATAAGTGGTTAAAGAAGCGTAGGAAGACGCCGCATCTCACGGTTGCGTAACTTGAGGGACTGGTGCAAGTGTAACTCTACTGAGTTGTTCCGTGCGGCGGTAAATAGAGTCGTAATCGCTAATACGATCGTCGAACTTCGGTAGGAGATGACTCCATAAGAAGAGGAAGAAGAATAAGCCTCAAAATCTTAACCTACATATTGATGACACTCTAATCAGAGTAAATGAATCAAAAATGGTCTCTAGTTTTCACGGCCGTTCATAATTTTCTGTGTATAGTTTTCTGGAATATAGGGTCCATCATCAGGGCTGATGTGATGAGTGTGTGTCGAAGTGTAGGTTAAGTATTGTCTCGCAATACCGTACGAAAGTTAGGGAGTGTCCAAGTTTAATTACTACTTAACCTAACCCAAGTTTGTGTTAGTTTAAGGTGGTTCCCCCGCAATGGGATCTGAAACATCGGCCAGAGAGGTCACATATACACGGCCGAATATCCCAGAAAACTATATACAGAAGGTAAATGAATTATTCATTCGTGAAAAATACTTTATATTAAATTTTTTCTTTACGCCCAACACAGAACCGTTCATTGTAAATAATTAAACCTGCATATTTGGCATTTGGTCACCTTTTAAGGTCACGAAAACCGGCGAGTGTTTTTAACTTTTTGTCGGTTACCGCGTTCTGAAGGTGTCCGCACTTGGAATACTCGACAACCGGTTCCGCCCGGGGGGGTGCGCGGGCGGGCGGGGGGTGGGGGAGGGGTCGCGGCCGCGGAGGGGGTCGGGCCACGCCCCGCCCCGCCCACCGGAGCCCTAATCGGCCGAGTACCTACCTGGAGCAGGTCGATTGTAATAATAATAATTACGAGAGCGACCTCAGATTGAGGTGCTTTTTTTACGAGGAATATAAATGTTTCGAATTTCGTTCGCCCCTCTAAGGCAGGGGGCGGAAAGGGAAGAGGGTGATTTATTTTTATATTAGAATTTAAATTACAGTTGGATCGTGATAGCGTAATAATTCGATTCGAAATATTTTAAATATATTTATTTTAACTATGTATTTTTTTAAATGCTAAATCTATGTAGGTATACCTACTATATATATGAAAGGACTACACTACAGCATAGTCCATATAGCTACTACTAGGACTACATACCTATAGCAAAGGAAGCGATATACAAAAAAAAACATATTTTTAATGCATTCAAAGAGAATTATCTACTGATTTAAAATGTACCTACTGAATTATTGATTCAATGTATCTAGCCCTTCCAAAATCGTGTTTCATGTAAATTTAGATAGATAGATAGCAGGGACGTGTAGCGAGAACAAAAAGCGTTACTTTTATTTAAACATATAGGTATTTGGAAAAAAACTATCGAAACTAAATATTTATCTGGCAGAATATTATGAAATATTAAAATTTGAATACTATATTAACTATTGTGATCGGAATATTACGAGATACATCTCTAATTTCGGTTTCTTTTCAAAATATATGCTTGGACAAAAGTTATGCTTCTTATTCTCACTGCACGCGCCTGCTAGATAGATTTATTTCACACTCATAGGTGACAACTTTTTATAGGGTTTATAAAATTATATAAGCATGTGTCATTGTTGCTGAGGGTCTTGGCAGCAAATTTACTACATTCATTTATAGGTTTTGTTTCCTATACAAAATCGAATTCAGTAAATTATAAATTATTAATCCTTGATTAATTTAATTCCACTTTTACCTACATCTCTCGCATGATACTTTAATAATTTTTTTCTCTTGATTTTTACTGCATGTACATACTTTCTTTCAAAGTAAATATTATATTTCGATCTAATGTGGTAAAATAATAAAAAAGCTACGTACTTCAGAATTGGTATTTATACACAGGTAGGTATACTATAGTGAGGTGAGTAGTGGCTGAGAGCCTTGCTACATATTATCCTATATTTGTATGTATTGTAATTGAATGTATTGGTCGATGAAAAAAATGTACTGTGTTTTCACCATTTATATATTGAAAATATTAACATGTTTCAGGACCAATGGTCCATTCGTCAGGATACAAAGTGTAGGTAGGTAGGTACCCACTAACAAATTAAAAATCAAAAGTCAAAGTGTAGGCAATAAAAATATTAAAAAATAATATATGAAAAATGAATAATAATTAAACATGAAAACAAAATTAAAAGATAACTATTTTTAAAAAGATCAAGTTATTTATAATTTTCAAAATACTGTTAACACTTTTTCTTATTTCCAATATTTCTAATTTATCAAAGTGTAAATCTGTATAATTTTTACGTCAAATTTGTAAAGATTTATTAATATCGAAAGAATGAACAATAGCCAAAAGCTGACTCAAAAATTCTAAATAATTATTGCTCCACTTTTTACACCTTTTCCTTTTATAAAAATAATCACAATCGATACAATTTTATAAAAAAAATCAATTTAAAAACACCCGATTTTTTAAATTTATTATTAGTACCTACTTATTGAAAGCTGGTTGAATAAAATTCTATATTTTTTAACTGCCTATTGAATTTGTTTATTTATGAGTAAATAGGAATTTGTAAAATCGAAGATGTCCGCAGTTGATTGACGGACCTACCACAAATATTAACCTAGTGCCCAGTAATACATCGCATTAATTACACAAAAAAACCATTAGTCTGTCCTGGGTGGCCATCTGCTGCCCGCCCTGTCTTATCTGCGCGCGGATTAGATAGCGCGCACTATCCGGGCGCGCGCGCGCTATCTGTTCTCCCGTTTTATATTTATGCGCACTGTATAGCCGCACAGCTGTACTATCGAGCTGCCCGCATGGCGCTGAGGAAGCCCATTAAACTAGAAACACGCGATAAATAATGGAGTAGGTGACTGCACGACGCAAGACGTGAGCGGCGAGCGTCGCTACTGCCGGTATCAGTGAGTGGCGACCGCCGCAAGGTTAACGTGCTCAACGCTGCATGGCAACCACGCCGCGCCGCAGAGCAGTCCAGCAGCAATATAGCGCTGACCAAAAAATGACACGATTGCTGTCCGCACTCTGCAAAACTATATATAATATACTAGCTGTGCCTGCGCGGCTTCGCCGCGCAGGCACAGCTAGTATATTATATTATTTCATATATTTATTTCAATATACGACACACATATAGTATATTACATATATTTATTTCAATATACGACACACAAGTACATTTTACATAATAATATATATCTACAAGAAATCCAAAGAGAAGAACAGCAAAAAATTACAGTATTGACAAAGTACAGATGGTCGTTTAAAGTTATAACAGTAAATTAGGAAAAGGAGATGTGAAATATATGCAAGGTTATGGTTAAGGTTAAAAACAAATACCGAGGTATAATAATTTGTTTTTGATTGTATTATGAATTCAGGACGGCAGGGTGTAGAGCTTTTAGTAGCGAATCTTTATATCGTGCTAAACTGGAATTAAAAATATCAGAGATATGCGCATAGGTTTTAGCTAGCCTATGCAGTCTGGGTACAAGAGAGATAAAAAGTTAAGAGTTATGAAGATATATTACAGATGTCTCACAGAGGCGAAGCTTTATTTTTTATATGAAAAAGTAGGTATGGAAGTCTATTTGGGTGTTCATATGGCTTACGACCTATCGTACGGCTGGCTTAAGTGACCACCCTACACAATGTAACGTTCACCATTTCCATCCATGATACACTACCACATCTTAAAAATTTATGGAAGTTGTATATATGTTTAGCTAACACAACTTGTTTCGTATGTGAGTTGTATTTTTATTACCGCCACCTGCAGTCTAAACCTCTTTTTAAAAATAAAGATGTGAACATGGAATACGTGTCACATCAATATTCATACTATTTTCAAACTAAGCTAAACGCTTGTGTTATGAAAATAGGACTAATTTGCTGGTTTAGGCCCGGTTGTTTCAAGTTCGATCAAAGTAAGCGGTCGAGAAAAGCATAGATTTTTATGAAAACGGATCGTCTGATTGGTGGAGAACGTAAAATTTCAGTTTAAACTCTACGCTTACTTTGATCGAATTTGAAACAACCGGGCCTTAGAGTGAGATTTGAACCCGCGAGCTAAGAATCACGAGGCGAGAGTCCTTACCGCAAGACCAACAAGCTACTCTTTCATTCTCATAATCCAATACAGATGTCACTATTGATAATAAGGTATCTATATTTTGATTGGAGTTTAAAGCTTTTAGAATCCCCCTAAAATTATTTCAATTTTTTGCTTCCTTTAAGACCAGTTTTTTATATTCAATAATGTAATGATCTTATTATTGCACTTAACTTCCAATTGTAGCTTATATACAAAATTAAATCATGGATTAAAAATACAGGAAGACACACAATTGGTGCCCTCACTCAAACAAATCAATCACTAATTATTACTGATTTGTCTACCTCTTTTTTTATGTCCTTTTTTCTTTTTTTTCAAAACATATTAATGCTTTTCATTTACTAATTTAATTACGTTAATGTTTTAATTTTGTATATACCTACAACTAAAAACACTAAGATGAAATAACTTGTAACTAGACACATATGAATCTAATAGTAGAACTATTTTGTGAACAATGCCTGTCTCAACATTAACCTTCTTTATTGAGATAGGCATAGTACAACCTAAATTTTATACTATATGATTGGTCTGCAACAAGCACTCGGTTTCTCCACTCCTCTCTGTCACCTGCCAGCCTCTTCATTTCTTGGTAGGTGCTACAGCGCACATCTCCGATAATCTGGTCTACGTAGCTTAATCTCGGGCGGCCTCTACGATTGCTGCCTTCAACATTTCCCTCGACGACGGTAAAAAGCAGGACCGGATGACTTATATTATAGCCTATCCAAATTGCTGGTTGTCGGGCGATTCTTTTCAAGAGCCGCCTCTTTTCGCCCACCCTGCTCAACACCTCGTCGTTTCGGATATGTTCTGACCAATGGATCCTCGCCATGCGCCTGTAGCACCACATCTCAAAGGCCGCTAGCCTCCCGGACATGCTCTGGCCGATGGTCCATGTTTTGCTACCATACACAGCACATTTCAGACAAGAGTTTTGATCAAGTTCTTCCTAACCCTTAAATGAATGTGTGATTAAGAAATAAATAATATTAATTCTGAAAGAACAGCTTTTAAGCATTATTTTAGAACATGCGAGACACATTTTAAACCTATATTAAAGACTTGTTCGAAAAATAAGGTTCTATTGCTTGACCACAATAACTTGGCGTGCGGCGAGTTTGGAACTAAAACCCGCCCCGCCCGCACCCGGCGGTGACCCCTCGCCCTGTCATTCAGTTCTGTGACATCTTGATTACCAATATACACTGAATTATTATGTCCAAAACATCCTAAACAGTCCGGGATGGTGCAAGAACATGCGCCGATGAAGTATTAAAGTTTTGCTAAGCTGAAAAAGCAAATAATGGACCGATATTACCGTCTGACAGTTTGACAGATAGAACGGCCGCCATTATTGCTCGGTTTCTTTAGTGCTGCCCGACCAAATTTCTGTTAAAGGCTACGACACCGGTCACCGGACATTCTGCACATTGTGAATTGTGTAATAAATTTACATCCTGGCAACTTCTGTTAGGCGACAGGGACGCCCTCCCTCGCACGGCAAGTTATAGTGGTCGCATTCTAGTTCAGAGTGCTAAAACCGCAATTGTTAACTTCAATCTAACGCTTGCTGGAATTTGTAGACGCTGTAGTTTCGCGACTGCCGAAACTACAGCGCGCAGAGTGTCGTGTTCAGAAATCGTCAGACGAGATCAGCTGGGTGAAGTGGAGACTATTCCTGGCCCCGACCAGGCGGGCTCAAGTGGATCCTTCGGCGTCTAAATATTACCAGAAGGCCAGACAAAGATCGGGACTAATTGCATCTTAGCGCCAGATATCTGACGCGGCTCCTCGCCTGAGCTTCTCAATTTATCAGATTAAAAAAATATATTATCATTTATTAATTTAACAAAAAAAAAATTTTTACTTTTTTTAAGAACATACTTCCACACTGTTCCCAGTCCCTGGCCTAAAAGAGGGGTTCAGTTCAACTCTGTACAGTTTCATTTCTCATTGTTTTGCATGTATTTATATATATATTTTTTCAAACAGTTAAAAATATTATTCATATTGTCACGGGTCGTGGCTGCGGTAGGCAAATCAAAACACTGGTAATTATGTAACGATTTATTAATTAGTTATTAAATGAACAAAGTCATTAACACTTAGTAAATTAATACACTTTTCTTGTAATCACACTATTTCGCAATTTATCACTCGTCTATAAACTCCTTATTATCGCTAGGTAACACTTTAATTACTTACTTACTTACTTACTTACTTACCATCACGACGTTTCTCCATGGGGGTAGGCAGAGAGGTTAGAGCGCCACACTCTTCTGTCCTGATATACAACTCTTGCCTCATTCACATTCATACATATTCGCATACCAGCTCGCCGGTTGTTGAAGCTTCTAACGTGACCATCTTCCTGTATCTGGTTAATCTGGTCATGCCACATCTTCCGCGGTCGCTCTTGCATTATATATCTTTCTTACCATTCTTTCCTCATTCATTCGCTCAACATGCCCAAACCACCTGAGAGACCCTTTTTTAATTCTATTAATTATGCTAAAATCAGCTTTACATTCATTCCTAATATCTGCATTCTTTATTCTATCATAAATTGATTTGCCACCCATACGTCTGAGGGATCTCATCTCCACTGCATTCAATCTACTTCCGTTCCTCTTTTGCTAGCTACAGGCTTCACTTCCATACATCAGTGTTGGTACCAGAATTCCTTTTTGCACCGCTGGTTTTGCCTCGAACCCTCGTTAAAACATTCAATCTCGCACGTAGAAGTCGCACCTATTTATTTTGCTCGATATCTATCGCCCCGAAATTTCACGACTGACCGCACCGGTCGTCGTCCACGACTCACTTCGCACCGAACGAAATATCAAAAACAATTCTCTCTCGCAACTTTCTCGCCGCGGCCCAGACCCGCTATTTATACGAAATAACGTTGGTTTCGAAACCTCGAGAAGATTATTTTCCTTTCTAGTGTTTAGGAGAAGATTCCCGTTGCTTCCAGGCGTCTCTTCAATGTTGTAGATACCCTAAATTGCTATAAGCCGCTTTCGATCTTTCGATTCGGACCGTTCGCAAATCCTTCTGCTTACCATTTCTTTACAATATTTTACGAAATCACATTTTATTTGTTAAAGATTTTTCAAAACACTGTTCCAAGATCATTAGGTAAAGACAATTTTGATAAATCATTTAAAAATAAAAAAAAAAGAATCTAGATATTGAAAAAATACTGCCATTTTATCGGTAACATTATTTTTCCCTTAGACAGTTGTACACTTAACTGATTGATTAAGCCTTAATTCTATATACAGGGTGTCTCATAGCTAGAAGCAAAAACTTTACAGGCAGTTTTTTGCCTTGATAATAAGTCTAAAATGTTTATGCAAATATGGCCTAATGTCAATAGTTATGGAGACATGCAATAACTTTTTTTTTTTAATATTTCAAACATATTTTTAACAAAAAGTTGAACTATCATCACAGTAACTTATATCGATTCCGGAAAAATCATTCGCTTGAATACAAGTCGAATAAAATGATAAAAACGTTCCAAAAATTTAAAAAAAAAAATTACAAAGTTTTTATCATTTCATTTGAGTTGTATTAAAGCGAATGAATTTTTCATATATATAAGTTCCTGGAATGACTGCTCAAGTTTTTGCAAAAAATAAGTCAGAAATATTGAAAAGAATGCAAACATTCATATTGTATATCTTAATAACTATTGATGGTCATGGTTGATTGAACATTTTCGAATCATTATCAAGCCAGAAATCCACTTGTAAAGTTTTTTTGAGTACCTTGTTGGTCTTGTGGTTAGGACTCTCGCCTCGTGATCCAAAGGTCGCAGGTTCAAACATCACTCCAGACCAGCAAGTTAGTCATAGCACAAGCGTTTAGGTTAGTTTGAAAATATTAAGAATATTTATGTGACACGCATTCCGTGTTCGCGTCTGTATTTAAAAAAATAAAAGAAGTTTTTGAGATACCCTGTATCTTCTGTATATTATATTATATTTCAAACATTGTAATAGATCCAGTTTATATACGAGAGTATATCAGTTATAAATGTTTAAATCTGATATTCCGCAGTCAAAGCTTTGAGAAATGCTGGTTCTTACATATTCAACACGATGGTCCAACCACTTAAGAATGTATGACGCACTTTGCTCCGCATTTCCCAAGATATTGGTTAAAAAATGCAGTCGTTTTTACACAGCTTTTTCAAGAATTGTTCTGAATGTAACCTTAACCATCAACCCATGTAAAAATACTCTAATAAAGGCCAAGTGTCAACTGTCAGTTGTCCTTTTGTCCAGTCAACCAGGTATATGCTCAGATTATAATACCATTTGCATTTAATAGATATTTTAAATATTAAATAATACGAAGAGTATCATCGTATGGTGAGGCAGATACTTACTACTACTAAGTTAAATACTAACCTATGGTAAATTAATATTTTTATGCAAATGTTAAATTAAAAAATGTCCGTTAATTAAATCTATAAAACTATAGCTGTCTTATCTGTATCTTTCTACATATAATTGTGAGAGACATAAAAGTATTTTTATTTTTGGATTATTTTCTTTCCATGTATATTTTTTATCGCAACTGTTCTAAAGCTTGCTGAAATAGTTAACGTATTACCTAACCACTTATAAACAAATCATTTATCTTAAATGGTTAAATGTTTATTAATAACCAGTAAGGTTCAGAAATCCTAGAAAAAGTCATCATTTTTATCAAAATAAGTAACTACTTGTTGCAATAAAAAGTGCATAATCTAAGTATAGATCTAATCATATAAGCTTGCAATTGAGTTAGTGTGGGTACAGTGCGTAATACGCGAATTGTTTCGTTGTGTTAAGTTTACGGATACGCCCCTCTCGTATCCGTAGACTTAACACTACGAAACTATGCACGTATTACGCATTGTACCCACACCAACTCAACTGCAATGCTATATGAAAAGACTTATAACAAGCTATCATCCAATACACCTACTGTATTTTGAGTAATAATTACACATTCAATCGTAATATTTTTTAAAATTCTTCTAACTGGACTTTTTTATGTATCTAAGTTTCAACAGCCCAAGAGGCCCAATTACAGAAACAAAACACATCACAAAACATCAAGGCTTGAGTAAATCACATAGATTAATTGTGACCTCACCGGGAATCGAACCCGGAACCCCCGTTGTGAGAAGCCAGTGTCATAACCACATTGCCCAACCTACCATTCCACTACCATTGCAGTTATTCCAGTGTGGAATAAGGCAATGAAAGTGATACAATGCCTACTAGATTTATTCTTTGTTAAAATATTCTAGAACATACACATTTAATCCTCTTCTTTGAGTGCTTTACCGATTTTTGAAAGCTAGCGATGATGTCGGTGATCATTACCTTACTTGCAGGTATTCCTTATAGTTGAAACGTGGATTTTCTGAACCATTGCATTAGATTTTAGCGTCTGAATGTTCTTCGTCTTATTTTAGCAATATAAAAACACATTCCCCTCACAAATTGGAGAATATAAAATAAGTTAAAACTAAGATATTCAAAAACACAACTTTGGAATACCTCATTGCTAGACCTTGAGTAACACCGCAAGAAATTAAAAAAAAAAACTTTCTCACTTTGACATTAAAAATTTCTTTAAATTCAAATACTTTCTCGTACAAGACCATACCCAAGCCAAGTTCATCTAAAAGCAGGGGCGGCACGTTTGTACTTTTTTGGTGTAACCACACGCGGGAGGAATTATTACGGGCCGCAGATACTTGAAGCCCAGATGCCCCGCGTCATTTTTTACTTGTACACTTGTGCGCATGTGCGTATCTCCAATATAAATGCTTGACAAATAGCTTTTTGGAAAAATACTAAAAGACCTAATGGTTTCTCTCTGAATAATATATCATCTACAAAGAATTACATTATTTTCTTAATTATAATAACCTATTTAAATTTGACTAATGAGAAGATTAGCAGGCATATTTAATTATTTATTTTATTTTATTTGTGAAAATTCGAAAAATTGGTAAATCCATTCAACATTACTTTGATGCATACTTATCAGTTGAAAAACATCAATTAAGTTATCACTACTTGAGTATAATTGTATTTTATATTTTAGTACTCGAGTTTCGAGAGTAGCAGAATCTCTCGTCGACAGGTGAAGTATTAAACTAACTACTTAAAAAATTTGAAGAAAAAAATTATTTTTTGGAACTAGAGCATAAAAATATTATTAATATCTAGCACAGATAACACATTTTATGATTTTTATCCATTTTAATGAGTAAATTTTCTTTTTATAAATTACAAAAATGAAGCTATCTATATGAGAAATGTGTACGGAAGTCTCTTTATAGGATGGCCCAGGGCTTACGACCTGTATGAGGTGGCTTAAGTGATCACTCTTCATAATGCAATATTCATCAATTTCATCATAAGCATATCCACACATCAAAAAAAATTGTAAGTTGTAGGTATACGTTCCAAATCTGAAAACCTTTCATATATTTGAAGAGACTATACTAGCGACTTCTATAGTCTTTCTCACAAAATAGTATACATAGATTTCGCAGATGATTATTATACCTATATATTTTAAAATTGAGTATTAAGCAATATTTTTTTTATTGTAAATATTATGTTTACCGACAATTTTGATCGAAGCTGGCCACCTTAACATACCTCTTAACATGTTAGTTATCGGCTGAGTGATAATCTCGACTACCGTAACGTCTTAGAGAATGAAACGCCTCGATTAAAAATCTGTAATCATATCATCTTCGATAAAAATAATAAATGCGCCTGCTCTGCAGAAAAGTGCAATGCAGTCAGTTTTTTCCCTGTTATTCCCGTATTTTTATATAACGCCATCAGCTGTTGGAATTTCGTGTAGGTATAATGAACTCCACGAAATATGATTTTGACAGGAATTTTCGTTCCCGAAAGAACAAGATGTATTTTTGAAGACATGAAAGCACTCTTAAAATACAAATACTTTTACATAACGCTGTCGTTCGGCCATCCCAAAACTGTCACTTCCGACTATTCATCATCAGTCCGCATTCCAGACTCCACACTCCACCAGCAGGCAGGGCTTGACCTGTGTCAAAATAATGTAAAATAATATAATTAAATAAATTAAGCGTTGTTTCTCGAGGCTTCATTTATTTAATATCATCTTGAGGCATTCGAAATGTGGATCTACAGAAGAATTCTCAACATAAGCTGGATGGACAGAGTTACGAATGAAGACGTTATGGCTCGGATGAATAAAGAAAAAGAAGTTATTAAAACAATAAAAATCCGAAAACTTCAATATCTAGGACATGTGATGAGACATCCAGAGAAATGCAAGATCTTGCATTTCATAATGCAGGAAAAGATTGCCGGAAGTCGGGGCCCTGGAAGAAGTTAAAATTAAGTTCTCTAATTCTATTCTATAAATTAAGTTCTAAAATTAAATTTAAGCTAACATCAAAGTTCTCGCGGATATCCTCAATTTGGAAGCAGCTACATTGGCTTCGCCTGCCAGAGCGGATAAATTTCAAACTCTCTCTGATGGTGTACAAAAGTCTTCAAAGAAAAGCACCACAATATTTGACCGACCTCTGTATCCCAGATAATATCACTGGAAAACGGCTCACACTGCGGTCACCTAAATCGGAGGCGCTCTGCAGGCTGGTAGTACCAAGGAGACCTGGAGCTACCAAGTTTGCGGAACGTGCTTTCAGCTTTGCGGGCCCAGCTATGTGGAATCAGCTGGCTCCAGTGCTGCGATCTATGGAAAACCAGGAACACTTCAAGAAGAGCCTAAAAACTCATTTTTTCGGGATGTCGCACCTGTAAAGCGCCCTTGAAGCGTCTCTTACGCAAAAATGGCTCTATATAAATTAACATAAATATAAGGAGGACTTCATGGCTGAAAAACTTGAGACAGTGGTTTGGCCAGTCTACTGTGGAGCTGTTCCGGGCCGCAGTAAACAAAGTCCGCATAGCCAACATGATAGCCAACTTCTGTCAAACGGACAGGGCACGAGAAGAAAAAGAAGCGTTGTTTCATTTACAGAGTGGAAGTTTATGATTAACACAATGATTTATACACGTTTTATTCCACTCATTTGAGTTATATAAATAAGCCTAAGCGCTTTCGATGGGCACAACCGTCATCTTCAGAGGCAATATTAGAACCAATTGTAAATCAATATGGCCGACAAATCAAAAGTAAAGCGAGGACAGGGGGGGGGAATATATATCGGGCATTGTAGTAGAGATATAGATGGGTAAGATATCTAGGGAAGATATATGGCCTGTATTTTTCGTCGGGAATGTGCATGCGAAATTTGGGTCCGGTGAAGCGATGTACCTAGATTTGTACAGAAAATATATCACGGGGAAAGGGTAAAAGAATAGGGGGAAAATGTCGCTTATGTTACCCGCCGGGTCCTAAAGCATAAGTATGCAAAATTTGAATCGAATCGGATAAACGGTATACATTTGTAATGAGAACAGACAGACTTTTGAGACAGACAGACAGATTGAGTTTTATAGGTATAGATATGCAATACATGCAATAGTGACAGGAAAGAAATGAAATCGTAATACTTGAAATATATGTCACACCATAATAGCAGCGCATGAACGTCGAACATGCGTCATCGAGCCAGCTCGGAGTGCGGGTAACACGACGACGCGTATTTTTAGTCCATATTGAAAATATTCCGTTTGCGGAGCGGCTCGTTAGCAATAAATCATCGTCCGCGGAGCAGATTCCTCGGATGCCGACGACAAACCTACGGTAATGAGCGGGGATCGAACCGCGGACCCCGTGTAACGACACGCGCGCGCATTCCGCGCCTTCCGGCCCAGAAGGGTGTCTCGGAATACCGCGGGCGCATTCCTGGGGCAGCACCGAGTGAGGAGCGAGGCGAAATAGGAGACGTCGTTAGTGTCGCGCTGTGTGGGGACTCCTTTATATTCTTATTGTAGAATTTTTTTTGAAGATGCGAACACGGAATACGTGTCACATCAATATTCTTACTATTTTCAAACTAAGCTAAACGCTTGTGCTATGAATATAGGACTGACTTACTGGTCTGGAGTAAGATTCGAACCCGCGACCTTTGGATTACGAGGGGCGAGTCCTAACCACAATACCAATAAGCTACTCATTGTTGAACAACTTCTACAAGAAGATCTTCATCGCTGTGTGCTCCATTGCTACATTTAGAATATTTTGAGTTTGTCCATTTTTTTTATAACACAGTACTGGATTTTATCCTAGGAACATCATTAATCAAGATATATTATAGATGTATCACAGAGACGAAATTATATTTTTATGCGAAAGTAGGTATGGAAATCTTTGGGTGTTCATAGGGCCTAAGACCTATCGTACGGCTGGCTTAAGTGATCACTTTACACAATGTAACGTTAGCCATTTCCACCCATGATAGAATACCACATCTATCAATTTTTTTGGAAGTTGTATATATTTAAGTTTTACAACCCGTTTCATATGTTATAATTATCCTTAGAGCAACGGGCATCCAAAGCTTGTTCATTCCGCTTAATTAAGCACAGATGTCACTAGCATTATATCATTGACTTTACAGATTGTATAGGTATAAGTGATATGAAAGAGTAGTATTATATCGCATTATAGATTACTAGCCGTACACTCGTGAAAAATCACGGGAAATAATAATAATTAATAACGATTCTTGCGTGACTGCGCAACACGGGCGCGCGCCGATTGCGTGTCACACTATAAAGTTTTCATTGTAACAAATTAAAGACAGACAACGAAATTATTATATTTATATTAGATGGGATTATGTATTATCGGGTATTATAGATTATGTAAAGGTAAATATGTGTCAATAAGTAAACATAGAATGTAGACTACAAATTGTAAAATAGTCAATAATAAATATCATAATGTAAAATAGTTAAAATGTAAAATAATAAAATAAAATAATAAAATAAAATGTCAAATAGTTATTAATAATTAATAATTATTAAATAAATCATTATTTTTACTGCATATCTTCATGTCTTGTATCTACATACTGCCATCGTAAACTATGCCTGTCTCAACACAGATATTTCCAGTGAGACAGGCACAGTCCAACTAAAATTCGTATATTCAACCTAATTTGAAATAATCAAATAAATAAATAAATAAATAAAGTTGTTATACCTACGATATGTAATTATTAACAATCTTAAGAAATAAAATAAAAAATAATAATTAAAAAAATAGTTTAAGCTTTTCGAATCTTTACGCCAAACGATGCACGCTTGAAAAACAGTATTTTAATCAATTTTATGAATGATTCATTATAAGATGATTATTTTTTGTAGACAAACATGTTTGCATTGTTAATTAATTATATGATTTTTAATGACAATATTATATAAAAATCATATAATTAATTATATGATTTTTAATGACAATACTCATTAGTAAACACAACTCAGTTGTCAATGAAAAAACTTATATTGCTAGAACGAAATTAGAGATGGTATACCTCTTTCCATTCAAGAAAGACAATCGAATTAGTATATGAAAACCACGCGTACGAGGCATATTGTTGCATTGTATTGGTCTTAATACCTGTAAAAACCAACACAACGAAACAACTTGCGTTATACGCGTGGCTTACACATACTAATTCGATTGTTATTCTTAAATGGAAAGAGATCTACAGAGTATTGTATACTTGAGTTGCAATGCAAATAAAAGATGGGATCCTACTTACTTACTTACTTACCATCACGCCGTTTCCCCGAGGGGGTAGGCAGAGAGGATAGAGCGCCATACTCTTCTGTCCTGACATACAACTTTCGCTTCGTCTACATTCATACATCTTCGCATGCAAGCTCGACGGTTGTTCAGACTTCTAACAGGACCATCTTCCAGTATCTGGTTAATCTGGTCATGCCACGTCTTCCGTGGTCGCCCTCTTTTTCTGGCGCCGTCAACACTTGCATCATATATCTTTCTTACCATTCTTTCCTCATTCATTCGCTCAACATGCCCAAACCACCTGAGCGACCCTATTTTTATTCTCTGTATTATGCTACGATCAGCTTTACATTCATTCCTAATATCTTCATTCTTTACTCTATCATACATGGATTTATCACACATACGTCTAAGGGACCTCATCTCCACTGCATTTAATCTACTTTCGTTCCTCTTCTGCCAGCTCCAGGCTTCACTTCCATACATTAGTGTCGGTACCAGAACTCCATTATGTACCGCCAGTTTTGCCTCGGTAGACATATTTCTATTAGAAATTATTGCATTCAAAGCACCGTTCACCCTATTCCGGCAGTCACTCTCCTCTCTATATCTTTTTCAACATTCCCTCTTCTATCGAACATACTTCCCAAGTACACAAACTCATCTACTTGTTCCAAACATTCATTGCCTACTAGTATTTCACACGTTGTCTTACTTTCCTCCTTCTCGAATACCATTACTTTTGACTTCTTTACATTCATAATAATGGGATCCTTCTATTGAAATTAAATAATGCCGCATTGAGCAAGCCAACCAACAAGATGTAAGCTGAGTACTGATAATGAGCCTGTGAAACAAGTCGCGAGCTTCAGATATTTAGGTGTAGAAATCTGTAGCCATAGCAATCTGTATACCGAAGTCCGAGAGCGAGTTAACAGAGTATTAATCGTATCAGGGTATCCCAAGACTTTGGTCTAGAAAAATAAAAATATGCATATTGAAAATAAGGTTTAAATATACAGGACGTGCTATCTATTATCTATTATGACATACGCTGTAGTGATGCGGGCTGACACTGTCCGCGCCAAAGGACTCCTCAGAACAACTGAAATGAAGGTGCTGAGATCCATTACTGGAAAAACTCCACGTGACCGTGTCCGAAATGAAGACATAAGGATAACTTGCAAAATAGAGGACCTAGCACGTTGGAGTAGATCCAAAAGGAGATTCTGGCGGGATCACGTAGCCAGAATGGACAGTGACAGACTCCTGCATACAGCAGCGAATGAAATCCCCTCTGGACGGTGCCTACCGGGTAGACCACCGAAAAGATGAAGGGATTGCTGGACCTACTAAAAGAAAAAGATCAACAGATCTACTAAAAGAAAAAGAAGAAGAAGAAGAGCGAGCTCATGCAACCTTTATCCGTGTGAAAAATATGTGCAGTTATCAGTCTCAACATTTGATCTGACTTAAAGAATTTTAGATGTGGATCAACTCAAAATAAGCTGGATGGAATGAATATATTTTTTTTTTCAATTGATTCAGCAGCATTGTAGATTGACATTTCTTTAAAATATTGATTGTATTATTTGTATGTATCTGCTTATATTATATGATTAATTTCACCTACATGTTTCGGAAAAACCTTTCCATCGTCAGAGTGTTTTATATACAGGGTTATTTGGAAAACATTAATAACCTCGCAGGACTATATTCCTGCCTTGATTATGAGTCGAAAATGTTCAAGCTATTATGACCTATATCAATAGTTAAGGAGATATGCGACATCAAAGTTTGCATTTTTTTTCAATATTTCTGACTTATTTTTTGTAAAACATTGGACTATCATTACAGTAACTCATATCGAATATGAAAAATTCATTCCCTTTATTCCGTTTCAATACAAGTCAAATAAAAAATAAAAACCTTCGAAAAATTCCAATTCGAATGTTTTCCAATTGGAATTTTTTCCGGGTTTTTATCATTTTATTTGACGTGTATTGAAACGAATGAATTTTTCGTAATCGATATGAGTAACTGTAATGATAGTCCAACGTTTTACAAAAAATAAGTCGGAAATATTGAAAAAAAAAATGCAAACTTTGATGTCGCATATCTCCTTAACTATTGATATTAGGTCACAATAGCTTGAACATTTTCGACTCATAATCAGGGCAGGAATATAGCCATGCGAGGTTATTAATGTTTTCCAAATAACCCTGTATAGTGTTAAAGTTCACAATAGTAATGTGTTTTCTTTAATAATATAGAATATTCTCTCCGAAGTCGTTTGTTCCACGTGTTCATACTATTCACTGTGCTAAGATCAGCTTTACATTCACTACTTTTTAAACTCTATCGTAAATCGATTTGCCACATTTGAGCTTGAGTGACCTCATTTTCACTGCTTTCAATCTATTTTCGTTCCTCTTTTGCTAGCTCCAGACATTACTTTTGTACATCAGTGTTGTAACAAAGATTCCTTCAAGCTTTTGTTTGAAACTAATTGAAATTTAAAGCATCATTCACTTTATTTAATTTTAACAGCTAATAAGTCGAAGCGTTTTCAGAAATATTATTTCTCAAATGAGTTGCATACGTGTATTTCTATAAATATATAACGTTCAATATTAATTTTCTAATAAAGTGGTGTGTTTTGACATCAGTAGGCATTAAGGGAAGATTTAAAGTCAAGGGTGAAATTGAGACTTTGGAAGGGGATGAAGTGTGGATAAATTAGGAGGCGGGTTAGGAAATAATCTGTTAGGAAGCGAACACCGAACACTGAAGGGAGGTGCACAGATCTAAGGGTGTCATTACGTTCGTTAAGTTATTTTATTTTTTATATTCATTAGTTTTTGTTTTAAACGCCATAATAGGCCATGGGGCCGATTTAAAATGGCTTTGAAAATCACATTGACGTATTGTGACCTCACAGATAAGCGAACCGGGAATCCCCGATATGAGAAGATAGTAATTTATATGATATAAAATTATATATATATATTATAGATATATATATATATTATATATATATATATATTATAAAAAAGTAGTATACCATTTTTAGAAGAATGAGATTCATGAAGCTATGTTTCGAATGTATGTACCGGTTTTCTAAATTTGGAGCTTGAATATTCGATGTGCGGAGTCTTTTTTTCCTTATATATTACTAGCTGTTCATACCCGGCATTGCACGGGTTAAGGATTAAGTTTAAAATAAATTTATGAGGGTAAACGAAGGTTCGATTCGCAAATATATAAAGGGGAGGGGAAAGGGTAAGTTTCCAAATTTTGAGTCCGATCGGTCAAACGGTAAAGATTGGCATCGAAAATATGTCAGGGAGAGGGGAAGGGGTAAGAGAATAGGGTAAAAATGTTGCCAATGTTACCCGCCGAGTCCTAAAGAATAAGTTTCCAAATATTGAGTCCGATCGGTCAAACGGTACAGATTTGCATCGAAAATATGTTAGGGGAAGGGGTAAGAGAATAGGGGGAAAATGTTGCCTATGTTACACGAAGGGTCTCAAAGCATAATTATGCAAATTTTGAGTCTGATCGGTCAAACGGTTCAGATTCCCATCAAAAATAGGTCAGGGGGAGGGGAAGGGTTAAAGTAAAAGGGGAAAATGTTGCATGTTTTACCCGCCAAATTCTTAAAAATAAGTTTCCAAATTTTGAGTCCGATCGGTCAAACGATACAGATTTGCATCGAAAATATGTCAGGGGAAGGGGAAGGGGTAAGAGAACAGGGGAAAAATGTTACCTATGTTACCCGCCGGGTCCCAAAGCACAAGTATGCAAATTTTGAGTTCGATCGGTCAAACGGTACAGATTTGCATCGAAAATATGTCAGGGGAAGGGGTAAGAGAACAGGAGAAAAATGTTGCCTATGTTACCCTCCGGGTCCCAAAGCATAAGTATGCAAATTTTGAGTCCGATCGGTCAAACGGTTCAGATTCGCTTCGAAAATAGGTCAGGGGGAGGGGAAGAGGTAAAAGAATAGGGGGGAAATGTTGCCTATTTTACCCGCCGGGTCCCAAAGCATTAGTATGCAAAATTTGAATCGAATCGGACAAACGGTGTGGATTTGTATAGAGAACAGACAGACAGACATTGAGTTTTATAGGTATAGATGTTTAAAAGTATATTTCTAATCTGTAGTCTTTGTTGTGTTTGTGTTATATTTCTTAGGAGCAATATTTAAATTTTATTTCTTATATGTAATCTTTCTAATTTTTTAACTTCAAATCAAAAACTGTACAGGTAGTTGCTTCAGAACAGACCTTGTCTAGTGAAGCAACAATGTGTGTATAAAATTACACGAAATAAATAAATGAATAAAAATAAAAAATATCCGATCATTTGATGAATATAATTTATTATTTTAGAACGTTGAAATAAATTTCAAAAGAATTGCGCATATTTTTAACTTTTTGAGAATATTTTAAGAATATCCAGAAACGACAAACGCCTTCTAAGTCAATGTAAAGATAGATATCGATAAAGAAGAGATAGAAATGGTAGATATTATGGAAATTGCAATAAATTTACATACGATAAAATATACTCAATAAACAGCTATAATAATTTATAAATTAATAATTGCTCCTCACTTTCAATATTGCTATACTACAGGAGACATTAAAAAATTGCCAATTGAACAAAACATAGCGATGAGATTCTATTTTTAATATTTAAAGCATTAACTTGGTGGTTAGACATTATAACAGAGTGTTAGTTAAATTAGTGTAAACCATACCAGATTTTAGGTCTACCGGTTTAGAGACGTACCCATCTTTTCGTCAGGATCAACACTACTATGTTCACAATACTAGAATTGTGAACTTTTACTTAATATTTTAATTTAATATTATTCACATGCGTGGTAATCTTGTCAAGGACAAGCATGCAATAACTAGCCTAGAGAACGATCAGGAATCTAGCCTATCTAGAATCAGGAATATTTATTACGATGAGAT
Organism: Agrypnia vestita; assembly: GCA_016648135.1. NCBI lineage: Eukaryota > Metazoa > Arthropoda > Insecta > Trichoptera > Phryganeidae > Agrypnia > Agrypnia vestita. Next base: position 36,255 of record JADDOH010023501.1, on the reverse strand, counting down.
TCTAATGAGAAATAAGTACTCTTACATTGAAAAGATGTTAACACATTCCAATGTAAAACACGGACTACAGCTAAACACGATTATAGAAATGATGGAATAAATGGAAGCAGCAAAAGACAGTTGATTTCGAATCACCTAGTCGAGTCTTTGGGCTCCCCGCCCTACTAGGGTAAGAGGGTGAAGATAATGATGGTGAAGTCCATGAATTTCTTCCATCAGGAAGCAACCATCTTTTTCAAATTTAATCGTTTCTAATATAATTCATATAAATGTCCTCGTTTGTTTTTATTATTCAGTGTCATGACAAACCCAATGGTTAGCGTATGTTGTATACTTAATAGCTGATAGCTAGCCCTATCTCTCAAGGTTTTGAACGCACTGAAAATAAATAAAATATATAGCCATGTCGCTGACACTCAAGTAACCACTTTAGTTTTCTCTACAATTTTGCCTACGAATGGCAAATTGTATGTTTTTTCCGTTAACATTGAAAAATGGAAAGACGTGTTTAAAAATTATATTTTTCAAATGGTGGTAATTTAACAATTAATAATTTAAAATTAAGATAAATTATAAAAGTCTCACAGAGACGACGCTATGAATGTAAGAAAAGGGTGTGGGGTGTTTATACGATGGCCCAAGGCTTACAACCTGTGTGAGCTGACCTGTGATCACTCTACACAATGCAACGTTCACCAATTCCATCGTAAGAATATCCACACATGTAATAAAAATTTTAAAGTTCTATATATGTGTGTTCAAATCTAAGAATCTTTCGCTTACTTGAATGGACTATACTAGAGACATCTGTTGTCTTTTCTCATGAATTAGTTATACATAGATTTTCGCAGTTGGTAATGATACCTCTATATGTTTTAGAATATATACAAGGTTATTTGGAAAACATTAATAACCTCGCAGGACTATATTCCTACCTCTATTATGAGTCGAAAATGTTCAAGCTGTCATGAGTCATGACAGCTTGAACATTTTCGACCTAATACTAATAATAATAGTTATGGAGATATGCGACATCAAAGTTTTTTTTTCAATATTTCTGACTTATTTTTTGTAAAACGTTAGACTATCATTACAGTAAGTTATATCATATATGAAAAATTAATTTTCTTTAATACAAGTCAAATTAAATAATAAAAACCTTCGGATTCCAATTGGAAAACATTCCAATTGGATTTTTTCAGGGTTTTTATCATTTTATTTAACTTGTATTGAAACAAATAAATTTTTCGTAAATTACTGTAATGATAGTCCAACGTTTTAGAAAAAATAAGTAATAAATATTGAAAAAAACAATGCAAACATTGATGCCGCATATCACCATAACTAATGATATTAAGTCGAAAATGTTCAAGCTGTCATGACTCATGACAGCTTGAACATTTTCGACTCATAATTAAGGCAGAAATATAGTCCTGCGAGGTTATTAATGTTTTCCAAATAACCCTGTGTATAATAGAATACGTTTGAAAATCATTATTTTTTTTTTTTTAACTAATTTAATATACCAATATATATTAAAAAAATATTTTTATTCAGTTTTCTTAGAACGTACCTACATATAAAAATATTGTGATTAAGAATGATTTTATCAAAGGCATATCACTTTAAAAATCCAATGAAATGATAAAAATATTTATCAAAAACAATGAATATATACTTTTAAATGTTATTAAAATACATTATTAATTTTTATAACTTAATCTAATGTTTCCTTGTCTATATAAAACTTAATCTAACGTCTTACATTATATATTTTTTCACTTAATATTATGCTACCAATGATTACATTAACAGGGTTATTTGGAAAACATTAATTACCTCGCGGACTTTATTCCTACCTTGATTATGAGTGGAAAATGTTCAAGCTATTATGACCAATAATACCGATAGTTATGGAGATATGCGACATCAAATTTTGCATCTTTTTTTCAATATTTCTGACTTATTTTTTGTATCACTACCATGTACTACAGTTTGTCTTCAGTACCGAGCTGATCGTCTCATTTCGTGCCGCGGTTATCATCAACCACTCACTTACCTACCAGCTGATTACAGTCGACTAACGTGGGATGATCGGGGAACACCACATGATGACACGACCAGCTGATGACACCCAAGACAATAGCAGAAACATTCACTTGGTATTACAAAACGGAAAATTAATAATATGCAGAATAATTTTCTATTAAAGTGAGAAAATGACAATCAGCAATGGTGACAATGGTATTCGAGGAGGAGGAAAGTAAGACAACGTGTGAAATACTAGTAGGCAATGAATGTTTGGAACAAGTAGATGAGTTTGTGTACTTGGGAAGTATGTTCGATAGAAGAGGGAATGTTGAAAAAGATATAGAGAGGAGAGTGACTGCCGGGAATAGGGTGAACGGTGCTTTGAATGCAATAATTTCTAATAGAAATATGTCTACCGAGGCAAAACTAGCGGTACATAATGGAGTTCTGGTACCGACACTAATGTATGGAAGTGAAGCCTGGAGCTGGTAGAAGAGGAACGAAAGTAGATTGAATGCAGTGGAGATGAGGTCCCTTAGACGTATGTGTGGTAAATCCATGTATGATAGAGTAAAGAATGAAGATATTAGGAATGAATGTAAATCTGATCGTAGCATAATACATAGAATAAAAATAGGGTCGCTCAGGTGGTTTGGGCATGTTGAGCGAATGAATGAGGAAAGAATGGTAAGAAAGATATATGATGCAAGTGTTGTCGGCGCCAGAAAGAGAGGGCGACCACGGAAGACGTGGCATGACCAGATTAACCAGATACTGGAAGATGGTCCTGTTAGAAGCCTGAAGAACCGTCGAGCTTGCATGCGAAGATGTATGAATGTAGACGAAGCGAAAGTTGTATGTCAGGAGTATGGCGCTCTATCCTCTCTGCCTACCCCCACGGGGAAACGGCGTGATGGTAAGTTAGTTAGTAAGTTTAGTATGTGTATTATACCTGTTTTGCTACATATTGATATTGTGATCCAGGTAGATAATCCTGTAACCTCCATGGACAAGCTCCTGAAATCAAAACTCCTCTGCAGTAATACTAAATTGCGCGTTTAAAATAATGTCATCATACCAGTCATAACATACGAAGCGAGTCATGGACAATGACCCTTAAAGAGCAAGGGAGGCTCTTCTGGTTTGAAAATAAAGTATTAAGGACAACACCGGGACCTGGACCCACTGAAATAGGCACGTGGAGTCACAGGAGCAAGCAGAGGCTCGGTTCCTAAAACAACAACACCTTTCACAACCAGCACCAACAGATCTAGCATAACTTGTATAAGACATATATTGGAAAAGACCATTGGGCAATGGGCAGACCCTAAAAGCCATCGACAACGTACTGGCTGATCATGGCATAGCAATTATGGAGAATCAAGAAGACTAGGAGTCATGAAGATCACGATCCTTAATCACGAAGGACCGACTTGGATGTTGATGACGTTTAAAGGGGTTTCTGCGGGTGTGGGTCTCCAGGTGGGAAATCCTTCGGCGCTTAAACAGTGGTAGTACATATTCTTGATTGCTTAATCTTGTTTTGCTCTTGGATCGTATGTGCCGGCTGTGGTGCGTGTGCGTAAGTCCATATTTCTATGTACTTATTTTTGTGCTGTCTGTTTAACCCAAAAGGGAGTTTTCTTTTCCTATACCCTCAAATATCCCGACCTGTTTGCTCCTTACATTCTGTGTTTTCCTTTGTGCCTTTATACTGTTATTATACACTTAGTGTTTTGTATATGCTTATAGATTGTGTTAATGTATTGAAATATTACTTTCTGTATTGAAATATTTTGGTGGTTTATGTATATTTTTTAAATAATAAAGAAGTGAACTGACGGGACAATGAGGGCAAAATTTTGGATGCTTTGCAGTGCTGGGTTGCATGGTTGCCTTTAGCATTAAAAAATGCCAACCCGGCGGCGAATGAGTAGGACCGATATAGGAGATTTTGCTTATAAAACGGTCCTGGGTAAGCGGTGGGTCTGCCCTCATTGTTGATGACATATAATGAATCTTAGGCTGCAACCAAATTGAAGCGTTAGTTTACTCCTCAAATATTTCAGCATATCTCCTTAATAGAAGAATTGGACTAGCTTGGGCGGCCTTTGGAAAACTTAATCGTGTTCGTAAAAATAAAGATATTCCCATAAATTTAAAGAGAAAAGTGTTTGAAGCATGCATCTTCGCTGTCTGGTCGGTCATATGGTCTGGAAACTATCACGCTAACTACGAGGAGCATACATAAACTAAGATGTACACAGCGATCTATGGAGAGACAAATGCTAGGCGTAAATCTGACAGATAGAATCATAAATTATGAAACGCCGGACAAAAGTAGTCGATGTGGTAGTTCGTATTACCAAATTAAAATGCAGGTAATGGGCAGGTGATATTGCCAGACAAGAAATAGACAAAAAGAAATCCAGAGTTCTGCTGTGGAGACCATGGGACATGAAAAGAGGAAGAGCCTGAAAAAAGGGACAGAAAAAACCGGATTAAAAAAGCCCAAAAAATAGAAGATTGGAGAAATTTATAAGAGGCCTACAAGAAGAAGAATATATCTCTTTTAAAGATTCAGAATAGAAGAGAGCTGATACAAGACCAAGTGGAGGAAGACTCTTGAGGAGGCCAAGACCCACTAGGAGTTATAGATCCAACAGTGATGATGAGAACGCTTTGAGATTAAAGGAATTTTAAGCACTCTTTAGCAGCACATTTCAAAGCTGTCGAGTTTTCTACTTTTGCTGCGTACCTATTGTTGTCAATATTGCAGCGATTAGTTTATAACAGGGATGTTACGAAGGTTACTTTATTTCTCGGAACCGGAACTGGAATCGGTATCGAAGGCGGAGGCAGAAGAGAAATATGTTAAGGGTAGGTCTTATAAAGTAAAATTCAAACATTCATCACTTTCATTTATTTTGGCTAAAAAAACAATACACCTATCTTGGTGTTGAAAATAAAAATAATAGAATTTTCTGAAATCTTAAACAGTACTAGCAGTAAATTAGATCAAGTGAACTGACTCCAAAAGAAGCAAATTGTATTTAATGAACAAAAGCTTCGCAGCTTTATCTCCGTCCAATCTATTTCTCAGCGTGTCATAGATTAAGCCACCACCGCTAAAAAGTTATTCGCTTGCTACTGAGCTTGGTGAAGACGACAAATACTGGCGATCAATCGAGTTCAGGGATTGAAATTTTCAATTCACTTTCCACCATAACAAAGGATCGTCACTAATAGAAATACGTTTTTCTCTATTATACTCATTAAGAAGACTCTTCAGTATAAAAAATTGTCCAAAACTGCATTTTCGTCAGGTGTAGTATTATCATCATGCTTCGACCTTCGACCGTGACATGGGAGCAAGGAATCCATAATTAGTTCTATGATGGCTAAGGTACAACACTTCATTATTTCTGAGTCTACAGGAAGGGATATTGAATTTTATTTGGCCCAGTAACAAAGGCGTATCTGTTTTCTCCAGCCCCGGGAAAAGAGACTGATCAATATCTACACGACTCTCAAATCTCTTCCTGAATCCTGGCTGAAAACCACCGATTCTTTTATCGTTCGAAATAAGGAATATCAAAACGCGAAATGAAATTATAAGTTGAGCGACAAAAGGGATAATTCTTTAAAAACAGCGACCAAAAGGAATAAATATTATAAAACCGGCACAAAAATACATATTACTGATTCGAATAATGCTAATAAAATGCTCTCTGACCGAGTGATTCAAAAAATAATTAAAAATGCTTCCGCTTTTTCTGAAAATCTTCCCCATTTCTTCTTGATATTTATTTTTCCAAAACAAAATATAAAATTACAAATTTCACGAGTGTTCCAAACATTTCTCCATTCAAAATTTTCAATATTTAAACTATAAATTGTCGAGTTCTTACTCGCACAAAATAATAAAGAAAACACACAATTTTATTCACTAAGTAGGTACATAATACAAAAACAGTTCCAATTTCATTATACTGCATTGCCAAATTATTACAACTTCCGATTTAAATTTATCAGAACCGGAGGTGCAAAATCAATCGGAAGTTCCGACCTTTCGAAGCTCCGTAACATCCATAGTTTACAATACTGAAGCGAGCAACGAGTCACGCAGACACCAGAAAGCAACTCACCCAAATAACAAAAAGATAGCAGCAACACTAATAACAATTATCAAAGTTTAAAACAGCCAGGCTATCAACCTTCGGTAATCGTTTGGAGCCGGGCGCGTAGTCACCCAGGATAGCTCCGCCGAGCTGATAACACTTTTATGACATTTGTTTCAACCGTTCAAACTTGTTTCCTTATCAACTGTCAGGAGGAGTGCGGGCCTAATCGGAGCTGATTGGCCTCCTGGCGGATGGCTGGTCGGCCGGCAGAAATTACAAATTGACACATTTCCAAGAACTTTAAAAACGGGACGGTTTTTTTCATCTCCTTCATTGTTACTGGAAGCGACCAGATCCGATCGAGGAGCAATCCAGCAGTCTTTCGTTTCCCGTGCGGAGGATGTGTCAAAACCAACTTAGCTGAGATTTTTCTATGTGGAGCATTCCCTTCTTCCTGGGTTACGATCCGTGGGATTGGTTTGCAGCAAAGCACATCTTCTTCTCCATTCTGCTCGGTCTCCGGCGATGCTCTTCAGCTCTGTGTAGGAGGCACAATTCATATCTTGGCACACTTGCTCGAGATATGCACTGCGAGGGCGCCCTCTGGCAATCTTTCCCTCTATATATAGTATATTTTTGAGCAGATTTTCTTGGCGTAAGATATGCGCCATCCATTTTGCACGCCTTTTTGAGATGGTATTCATCATGGCACGTAGAGCATTAGGTTCACTGATCCTCTCTGATAACGTCATTTCTGTTTTGATCTTTCAACGTCACTTCCGCTACTCCTTTTGGGTTTATCAACTCTACAGTCTGCATTATCAGCCAAATTCGTTGAATAATGCCGCATAGAAATTGTTCTAGAATATGCAATCAATAAGCATTTCTTCATTTTTTGAAAATTATCGAAAAGTAACGAAAGTTGTGCACGCAGTATGTAGCAGCGTGTAGCATGTTTCACATTTCCGCTACATGTAGCGGAAATGCGATACCAGAAAGAAAAAAAATGCAATCTTTGATGTCGCATATCTCCTTAACTATTGACATTTTAGATCATGTTTGCTTGACCGATTTCGACTCATAATCAACTAGCTCTGTTACACATGAATATATATATATATATATATATATTATATCTCATCTCTATATATTAATATATAGATATAGACTATATATAATATATATATCATATTTTATATTATATATATAATATATATAATATATCTTATCTATATATTCTATATCTCCTATATATCTCTATTCTACATTCTATTCATGTCATCAGAATCTCAATTATAGGACTCAACGGCTGCATACAGAAATATATGCCGTTCTTTACCTGTTTTTGGTATATCGTCGCTGTCTACATAATAAATCCTATGTGACGTAATCCTACATTCTGAGATAAGCGAATATAAACTGTTTTAAAAAATGATTGCACAGACTAAATTTATAAAAAATATTTTAAATAATTACTAGGCAGACCTTCCAGATGAACGACAATGTTTTTTTTAGCATATGTCTATTATTTATATGAGAAATTGATTCGTTCATCTCAGAATGTACTAAACGGCACTTACGATTTATTATATTTAAATACAGTGACGACATCCTGCTCAAATGTTTTCGCTATTCTGATACGAGGTGATGTTGTTTTTTTTTAATAATTTATTCTTTATTTTATCATCATCTTTCCAATACAAGTATATCAATTTTTCCAAGTTTAGCACATTGATAATTTTGCACGGGATATTTTTAGTCGAGAATCGCCCGCTTAGCTAGCTGCTTGGTTGAGATACTCACTTTGCTTGTCGCGCCCTCTAACTGACGGGCACAGGTGGGTAGGTACCCACCCGAGGGCTAACGGTGCGCGCTATCTGAGGTGCCGAGCCGGCGGCCGATAAGGGACATTAATAACGAATAAGTCAAGTTGAAGCAAGAGTACAATGAAAACTACTTTAGACCAGAGTCGGCCTCACCATCTGCGGCCGAAGGAGAGCCCACCTCACTCATTAACGGCAGTAAAGGTCCAATAATGATTCTACGAGTTTTCGGATTTGGAAATGGACGCTGTCTGGGGAGAGTGAGAAGAAGCGGAGCTATTGATTCTCTCTCTCTGTCTGATATAAATTTGCATTTTAAATAATTTCTTTGGAATAAGCCAGCACACTAATAATGTCGGTTACTTTTCTCCCATCACAAGGTTGTGTCGCACATATAATTTGTATTGTGCTGACCCTAACATTGATGCTGATATTCTTGCAGATACCTTATCTTCGTTCGAAAACTCACTCATACATAACATTCATTTTCTAAAAGATGACCCGAACTTATAGATCCATTAAATCAATCATTCATTAAATACTAATCGCACTACATTCAAACACTAAATATAAAATACATGTAAAATATACTTAAATGCAAATATACATGTTACTAGGGCGTGCCGAAGACACTTGTAATTGGGATAATGGGCATAGTCTTCACTATAATGTTTATTATCAGATTATCATGTACCTATTATCCGGTTAGTGTATAAAATAAAAAAATATTCAAAATCGGACTAACGCACCATGTCTTGAAGATTCATTTATTTATTGAAATTAACGGACATAGTCCAATAAAATAAAATACATAACACGGACAACATAAAATACATCAGAATAAAAGTTTTAGCAATTTAAAACAAAAGCAAGGATAAATGAAAAGTACTAACAAGATGGAGACTATCTAATCAGAGATTGTTTGAATCTGGACAGACTTACACCCAAGAAGTCCAGATCCTGTCTTGAGTTTATAAGACGACATAACCGTGACATGGGAGCATGGAATCCACAATTAGTTCTATGGTGGCTAAGGAACAACACTTTATATTGAATTTTATTTGGCCCAGTAACGAAGGTACATCATTGTGACCGTTTAATATGTTGAATATGGTCATTGTTTTTTCTACATTTTTGAAGGTTATAAATTTTTAACATTCTTTGACCTTTGAGTTCTACCTGAAAAGTAGAAAGCAGTAGTACACAGAATTCCCTGTAACATCAATCTGACATTTGAATGTGGATTACGGCGTTCCCCAAGGATCCATATTGGGACCACTTGGTACTATGCATAATATTATCACGGAACGTGACTTTGGGAGGCGTACGAAAACACTGGAAATTTTTTTTTTTTTTTTTTACGCTCATATGGGTTTTTGCAAAATATACAATATAAAAAATCACATAAGACAGATATGCAGTTAAAAAGATTCAAGTACAAGGTTACAGTTACAAGTGAAAATCACAAAAGACAGATAGTTATAAAGAGTACTGTACTTTAATAGGATAAACTACATATAATAGATTTGAGTAACTTAAAAAAAGAAATGAAAAAGAAAAGTTTAAACAGGAAGAAGAAAAAGAAAAATGTATGTATCCATTACCATTTAGTTGAGACGTAAAGAATTGTTTAAATTTAGTCCTATACACAGTTATACTATCAGCAAAAATGTCGACCACCTCCACATGTTCATTCCCTAATCTGGGGATTACGGAGTTTGCTAATCAAATCCTCATTTCTCGGTCTTTTCCATTTATATCCAGCGCCACAACTCTTGGTACTTCCGTGCTTCCAAATTATGCCTCAGTTCTGTAACAAATTAATGACGGAAATCTCTATCTATCCTGGTAAAAAATTACCAAAATATCATGAACAAATAGACATCCCAATGGAAACGTTCTAGAAGCATTGGTAGTCAGAAGCAGTGCGTGGTCTGAATGTGTGAAAGAGGACTGAAGTCTAGTCTAAGAGAAGGCAAGTTAAGAAGTCCTGGAAACTATAGGAGAAGAGGCAGGAAATGAATTAGGTGGGAGGCCAGAACCCGCCGTGAAATAAGAATATTTTTTAATTTCGATAAAAAATACGTGTCACAAAAACAAACTTTCTGGTCTCCTATAATGAATCTCGAACTCCCGACCACTGGATCACCAAGCGATAGTCTTAACCAACAACCACGACAACTCTTCTTACATATTACCAATTACCCAAACGTAATTAAAATCATGCAGATTTCCCAATCAAAAATAATTTCAAAGGTGTTAATTTTTTTCTCTTTTTTTGTTTCAGATTTTGGAGGAGATCTCATCAAAATTCGTAGGGAAATCCACGCATCGGATCGTAAAAGAACCTATTTAATTCAATAATTAAAAGCCATCTCGCTGCAGTGCCGCGATAATATTCCGAATCGTAAACTTTTTACGGCCATAAAAATATAACTCAAACACTAAACGGAGTACAGAGAAAAGTTTCACGCGCGGTAGCTAAGGTCGTAACAGCTTGAACAAGCTGTGTGAACAAAATGGACGAATAACCAATAAAAAGCGGAATAATGTGTGTTGTTTTAAAGTATTTATGATACAAACAAGAAATTAACCGAACGCACGAGAAATAATAACTCATTCTGATAAGGCAGTGTGTAAATTCGAGCCTCTGACGTTGTAACAATCAGTGCGTCAAGATTCGTTCAATTTTGTGACGATGTTCCACAACGCGGCTGCGGGGTACGGAGACATGTCGGCGGTGGGGTACCAGATGGGGGGCGCAGGCTCCGGCCAGGCCCCCGTGTACGTGCCGCCCTCCAGGGCCATGGCCCCCTCGCAGTACGGCCACGGCCACTTCGTGGGCGGCAACGCGGTGCAGAATCCCTGGCACCACACCGGCGAAGGATACGGTAAGTCGCTTGACCACAATAACTTAACAATAGCGTGCGGCGACATTGGAACTAAAACCCGCCCCGCCCGCACCCGGCGACAACCCCTCGCCCTGTCATTTAGTTCAATTATGTATTTGCTCGGAGCTGTGACATCTTGATTACCAATATAATATACATCTAACATAAAATACAAAATAAAACAGTGGATCCGAAACAAGGGGAGAGATAAAATAGGCACACTAACACAATATAACCTCATATATATGATATATTTTCTATTATGTTACTTTAAACACTTTATCGAACACGTTTTAAACCTACACAATATTGTAAACTATGCCTGTCTCAATACAGATATTTCTAGTGAGACAGGCACAGTCCAAACAAAATTTGATACTTAAAATTAAATAGAAATAAATAAATATACACTGAATTATTATGTCCAAAACATCCTAAACAGTCCGGGGTGGTGCAAGAACAATTGCCAATGAAGTATTAAAGTTTTGCGAAGCTGAAAAAGCGAATAATGGACCGACATTACCGTCTGACAGTTTGACAGATAGAACGGCCGCCATTACGGCTTGGCTTCTTTAGTGCTGCCCGACGAAATTTCTGTTAAAGGCTACGACACCGATCACCGGACATTCTGTACATTATGTATTTTGTAATAATTTTATGGCAACCACTGTTACGCGACAGGGACGCCCTCCCTCGCCCGCCAATTTATAGTGGTCGCATTCTGTATTCCCCGGTGACAGAAAATCTGTGCTATTCCGAAAATAGCAATATAAAGATGTCAGATCTTTATCCCAATCTTGACAGGTATGTATGACATTGTATTGCCGCCAATTTCGATGTTTTAAGTTTGACATGTTTGAAGTTAATGAATTTTTAGCAGTTATTTTGTTTTAGATTTTAATGTGCGTGTATTCGCGAGGGAATCAGTGTGACTGTGCACCTCTGCAAAATGCACAATCAGTCTGATGCATGTTGAGTGAACGTGTGTGCGAAAGGGTGTTGCGTGAAGGTGTGTATGATAAGCTGAGCGGGATGTAATACAGGATGAATAGAAAGAGGTACTCACAATTAACTCGTTGGTTTATTGAAGTTTACATCTTGGAGAATGCGTTGTACAACAATATACGGAGCGCGAGTTTGAGCGTGGTATCGCGGGCGCCGGTCGGTGAGAGAATGAGTTGATTCTTGACCGGCGCCTCGGGCTTCGCGTTGGGCGGTATCCCTCGAGCGTGATCGGTCCGTTTGGGACGCTCGAGGGACTAGAGTCCAAGCAGGTCTGGCTCCACCGCAAATTCAATCAATCAGAAAACTGTAACGCGTAAACAAACCTTAAGTTATTCAAATTACGAGCTTTCTAATTGATTGAATCCATTAATTTAAAACATCAAACATAAAGCGTCAAAAAAAAAACGGCGTCACAATGTTATACTTTCAAGATACAAGAAATAGCAATATTGCTTAGTTCAGAATACGGATGAATATTAGCTGTTATTCCGTTTAAGGTATATGAATTTATAAAGCATTTTAATTTATTCTTGCTTTTCACCCGCTTGTCATTTCATTTGGAGTCGGATTTCCTTACTTTTCTTTTCCACCATTCCTGTTCTGGGCCATCGCTTCGTCCAACTGTGCATTCTTCAGTTCCTTCTCCACACTACTCCACCATGTGGTGCTGGGTCGACCCCTACCATGTTTTGTTTCTTGTATTTTGAGTGCGGTATGCACTGCATGATCTCCATGCCTCATTACATGGCCATACCATTCCAATCTCGATTCCTTCACCTTGTTAGCAACAGGGACCACCCTAAAACCACCCCTGATATGCTCATTTCTCACTCTGTCAAGCTTCGTTATACCCTCAGACTATCTAAGCATCTTCAATTCACAGGTATGGAGTTTTTGCTGGTTCCCCTTCTTTACAGTCCAGCATTAGATCATTACAGGTCTTACTGCAGTTTTATATACATAACCTTTAGTCCTCACAGATACAAGATTATCGCACAAAATCTCCACAGTTTTTTTTGTATACAAAATAGATGAAGCCGTATATTTAGTACATAATTGGTAATTGTATGAGTATTTCCCATTTATATTTTCCCAATACAAATTTGTCTGATCTTTTCGCTTTGAATTCCCAAAAATGGAGCTTTAAAGAGCCCTTTAATTTTTCGCTTATTTTATATGAGATGGTAATAAGGTATAGTATATTTGGCTTCTTCAAAAACAACAAAATAACTTTGTGATAACATTATTAAGAAAAACTCTTTGTATAAAACTACTATTTATTGAAATATCAACGTGTTTCGGGGCAAATGGTCCCTTCACCAGGATACAATGTACATTAAAAATTAAAATTGGAAGTGTAGACATTAAGAAAAGCAAAAAATAAACGTAGATACGGAAATTGAATAAGTAATTAAGAATTATGTATAAACAAATTTAAAAAGTAACTATTTCCAAAAGGATTTGGTTAATAACCAAATTATTTTTGCAAACAGGATATCCTGATGTCGGATCAGCCCCGAAACATGTTAATTCAATAAATAGTCGTTTTATACAAAGTATTTTTTGATTTAAATCGCATTTTATAGGCCGCCCCTTAGAATTTGCTACCCTTATGCATTGATCTACTTGCCTATGTCTTAGAACTCTCCTGGCAATGATGATAAGCTGCCTATCAAGATACTATAATGGTTTTCTCCCATCGCAGGAGCTGGACTGACTCCTCAGTTCTACGGAGCGCAGAACGCCATGGTGATGAGCTCCTGGAGAAGCGCCTACGATGGCTTCCAGAGGACCAGCCCTTACGGTGAGTACTACACAGGTACTACACATCAACCATACTTACTTATTTATTATAATAATTATCAATAATTAGAAAGTAAGTTAATTCATTTTATTATATTCATAATGAATAACCACAAAGTAATAGCAAAATACAATAGTATTTAATTGAAGTCTTTGTATGGCATATCTCATCTTGTATTTAAAATTGACAATTTTTCAAGACAAAGAGTTCCTATCAAGACAAACGGCAGTTTTCACAAATGGTAGATGCTCTCTTAATGCATTAAATAATTAAATTAAAATAGACTGCTCTAGTAATATTTTTCTTCCAAAGTCTAGTCTTTCAATTTATTTGAAACTTTTTTGTTAAATTATAGAATCAAGTAGGTAACACTCAATTGAAGTCTGTGCCCGAGTCAATTTTTCTTCATTACTGTGTGGAATTGAACATTTTTGAGCAGTAGAGTTTCAACTAGTTTTTTTAAGATTGCGAGGTTTCCCACTTTAGAGACCAAATTGGATATTTCGACATTGCCTTGTGTGGTTTGCCTTTGCATTTTTAGGTTAGATAAAATTACTTGGGAAACAATATCATATCCTCCTCTGATGACATTTGAAATAATATAAATGAATGCGTCATCCATCAGGATTCGTTAAGGGCAGATTGTATTATAAAAATTCCATTATCCAGTAGACCTCTTTTTATATAAGAAAGACAATCGAATTGGTATGTGAAAGCTGTGCGCACGAGGCACATTTTCGTTGTGTTGGTGTTTATACGCGCGGCTTACACATAGGTACTAATTAGATTGTCTTTCTTAAAAGTTATACAGTAAAACACCTATACATTTGTACAGTAGATATGCTGGTGTTAATTATAATTTATGCAAATATTATAACATAGTTGCATTAGTTACTTGACTAAAAATACACACATTGTATAAAATTAAGAGTCTGAAATAAAAGTGACTCTCGTGGACTCTAATTGGGATGAGAGAGCAGACAAGACTCGTTGATATAAAGGGTGTAACAGAGCTAGTCCACAATACTTATCAGGTGGATTCCTGCCTTGATTATGAGTCAAAAAAAAAATGTTGAAGGAACCATGACCTAATATTAATAGTAATGGAGATATGCGACATCAAAGTATGTATTTTATCAATATTTTTATCTTATTTTTTTAAAACTTTGGACCATCATAACAGAATCTTATTTCGAATATGAAAAATTAATTTTCTTTCAAATACCTGAGTCAAATAAAATGATAATAACCTTCCAATCACAATTGGAATTTTTTATGGGTTTTTAACATTTTATTTAGAAATGAATAAATTTGTCGTAATCAATTTAAGTTACTGTAATGAAAGTCTAACCTTTTACCAAAAATAAGTAAGAGATATTGAAAAAAATGCATATTTTGAAATTGCATAACTCCATAACTATAAATATCAGGTCATTGTTACGTGAGCATTTTCTACTCATAATCAAGGCAGGAATCTACCTGTAAGTATTGTGGATTAGCTCTGTTATACCTACCCTATAATTTAATACGCCAAGACAATGTAGTGGCACATCGCTCGGGGGACGGACGCTAGACGAATGCAGTCATCCGGTGGTGCAAAGAGAAATCAAGAAGACAACAGGTCGCACTGAAAAAGTTATTTCAAATTTTAACAACCGGTTCACCCGAACCGGTGCGAACTCACAGGGGACAACACTATTTAATATAAGGCCAATTACACTACAGCAAAGCAAAGTATACAAAACACGCATAAGACATTCCATGACTTACGGCATCAAAGCAAGAGAAGAGGGACACGGTGAGAACTAAACACCTCCTCAGAACTACCGAGATGAAGACCCTAAGACCCATTGCGGGCAAGACCCTCAGAGACAGGGTACCTAATGAGGAACACATAGGACATTGTAAGATGAAGCAGGCGGAGAAGGCGTTTCTGGAGGGACCATGTCGAGAGAATGGACCAGACAAGAGATCCCAGACCGCCAGGGAGACCAGCAAAGAGATGGAGAGAAAGCTGAACGTGCTCGTCACAAGACCAGGACTGACACTTATCAACGCAGATCACAGATCTACAAAAACTGGAAGAAGATGATGTTAAATTTTAATTATTCGACAGTTTGACCACAACACTACATTAGCACAGATAAGGTATCAAAAATTATCGATAAATTAGAAAAGCAATAATGTTTATGAGCGCCAATAAACGTGAATCATTTTAATAATCAAACGATGACTTTTACGACTACAGAACCGCCGATTGAATTGAATAAATGTATTTTTCACAATATTTTTTAAGTGTGTTAAATTTTTTTTCCAAGTACACAACCGTATTTTTGTACCTATAAGGGATCATAATACACACATAACAATATTGCTCCATACCCTAGTGAAAAAATAAAAAATTCGAATTACCAGCGGCGACATCTATATACTATTTCATGGAAATGACGAATTTCAACCAAAGATGGCGATAGCGTAGTGTGCATCGAATAAAAGAAAACGAGGTACATAAATAGGTACCATATAATTTGGAATATTTTAATATTGAACTGGAAATATTCATTACACTTTGTGTGAAATGTTGACAGTTAGTTACGGAGAAAAGCGACATCAATGTTTGTATTTTTTTTCAATATTTATTATTTATTTTCTGTAAAACAAAAGACTGTCACTACACTAACTTACCTATGTGTAAAGCGAATAAATTTTTACTATTCGATATAAATAATTTTTACGGTAAAGTGTAAAGAATATTTTCTATTCTAATTTGAATGAAGAAAACTCCCTGAAGTTTTAGCTGCTAGCTACGAGTCTTATACAGAGTTATTTGAAAAACATTAATAACCTCGCACTGTATTCCTGTTTTGATTACGAGTCGAAAATGTTCAAATAGCCATGACCATATCAATAGTTATTGAACTATTATTACAGTAACTTATGTAGATTAGGTACGAAAAATTAATTTGTGGGATAATGATAAAAATCGTGCAGGACTTCTAAGGGTTTTATTATTTTATTTGTCTTGTATTACATAAGTTACTGAAATGATCGTCCAACGTTTTACAAAAAATAAGTCAGAAATATTGAGAAAAAAAGGAAACTGTCGCATATCTCCAAAGCTATTGATATTGGGTCATGGTTGCCTTAACGTTTTCGACTCATAATCAAGGCAGGAATATATTCCTGCGAGGTTATTAATGTTTTCCAAATAACCATGTAGGTATATACAACTTTCCAAAAAAATTGTGGTGGTCAATCATGGGTGAATCGGTGAAAGTTTATTATGTAAAGCTATCGCATAAGCCAGACAATTACAAACCGTGAGTCCTGTAAGCGCCCAAACTTTCATACCCAATTTCCCATTTAAAATAGCTTAGACACTGTGAGACATCTGTTGTACAAAAGTCGACTTATTTTTGCAGACGGCGGGATGGAGTTTAGCTTCGGTGAGGGCCGCGAGTGCGTCAACTGCGGCGCCATCTCCACCCCGCTGTGGCGCAGGGACGGCACGGGCCACTACCTCTGCAACGCGTGCGGCCTCTACCACAAGATGAACGGCATGAACCGCCCGCTCATCAAGCCCAGCAAGCGCCTCGTGAGTATGCTAGCGACATCTGTCGGCACGATCAGTGTTTATCCTACTCGACAACAGATGTCGCTCACAAAAAGATTTATAATATTTTAAAGCGCGTTGAGAAAACAGCTTATGTATGGGATATAAAAGCAATTGATTTAATATATCTATCCTTCCAAAATCACGTTTCCCAAAAATTTATATAGGCATTGTTTCCTATATAAATTCAGTATAGTAGTTTTTTTATATTTACTGTCTTTGCTTTTATACCCCACATATTCAATAATAAATTAATTTATCATTATTATACCGTTCAAAAAATAAAGCACATTTAACACATCAATCTATTACTATTGTAATCAGCTGATATTTTGTGAGTATTCATTGGGAGATGAATTAAACACATACTCACTGTATTTTTACTAACACCGACCGTTTTCGAAACCACTGTTCCTTCTTCAGGGTATACTACAATCTAAACATTACAAAATATGGACAATTATATTTTTTAGCAATTGTTTCATTTTTATGCCGGCAGTATGACATTATTTTCAACGTTCAAGATCAATTTTTATTTATTGAACGCCTTCGAAATATACATTTACTATTTTTATTTAATATTCCCATTCTTGTCAAATTAAAAAAAATTGAACCGAGCTAAAACTTTTGCAAAATCAATGAAGATAATGTAGCTCAACAATTTCCACATTTAAAATTCTCTTAGAAAGCATTTATTTGATGCTACATACATTTGTGCTTTTTCAAAACAGTGCATCTGGATTGACTATACGAATTTTTTTTTAAAAGGTTCATAGCCGCGATTGTTACAAACTAAAAACTGTAGATGTCGCCCGTGTTGCGTCTGACAGCATCCTTTGAAATGTCGGATACTACAATACGTTTATGATTAATATTTATTCATATCTTCTAAAACCATTATTAGTTTATAATGAAAATACTCAAAATATCTATGCAGGTAGGTATACAAAAGATTTAAATTTAAAATATTGAACCAAGCTAACACTTTTGGAAAAATCAGTGAAGATAGTGTAGCTAAACAATTTTCACATTTAAAATAAGAGAGCCTTTATTTGATGCTACCAGATAAATTTGTGCTTTTTCAAAACAGTGCGTCCGGATTGACTATACGGAAATTTTTTTAATTTAGAGTTTCATAGCCGCGATTGTTACAAACTAAAAACTGTAGATGTCGCTCGTGTTGCGTCTGACAGCGTCTGTTGAAATGTCGGATACCACTATCGCAAAACCACTATAATCGTTGTCAAACTTAGTAATAAGTAAAATTTTTTTCAATTATGCATTATGATGACTTACGTCACGGTTTTAATTCTGTTCCTATTTTTCTCCATATATGCGCCTTACGAACAAGATTGGCCTATTTTTTGTGTCTGATCGTACAGTTCGACGTACGACTTTACGAGTTGAATAAGCTTGCCGTCATCCATCCTTCTAATAGATAACCGAATCATGCTAAATGCATAACAGAATAAATTATAACATACATAGGTATGTATATAAGAAGCCGCGCATATGACTGATGTTTGACAAAAATCACTGAACGGTTTGTTTGATTTCAATCTTCTGGTTTGTGTCTTCTGGGGTATTATGCCGTGTTGTTCCGACCTTTCTGGCCGACGTTTCGGATCCCATTACAGGGTCCATCATGTGTTTTAACACATCAGCCCTGATGATGGACCCTGCAATGGGATCCGAAACGTCGGCCAGAAAGGTCGTAAAAACACGGCATAATATCCCAGAGGACACAAACCAGAAGATTATATTTTCCTTGTTTTAAATGGGTTAAATTAAAAATATTAGTAAATTGGATGATTTAAGATAGCAAAACGAAAAAATAATTTTCACAGAATCGACAGTATACGTAGGGACCGTCGATATATCGTACCGTAAATCTATCAATTTGATTAATCTGTTTCAAATAATAATAAACCATTTTTTAACAATCTCCACATTGTTTCGAAGCAGATAAATACATCCAGTAAATACAATAAATTTATTGGTATATTTCCAGACTGCTACTCGTAGACTAGGCCTTTGCTGCACAAACTGCGGAACGCGCACAACCACTCTTTGGCGGCGCAACAATGATGGAGAGCCTGTGTGCAACGCCTGTGGCTTGTACTTTAAGCTACACGGAGTTAATCGACCTCTGGCTATGAGGAAGGATGGGATCCAGACTAGGAAGAGGAAGCCTAAGAAATCAGCGGGGGGAAATGGGTCTGAAGATGGTGCCAAGAAAGAAGAACCAGCTTCACCCGGAGCTGAAGGTATTTATTAAAAAACAAATAAATTCTTTTTTAATATAAGTCACAACAATGTGGCTATTATCTCCGAACTAAACCAACACAAAATATTGCTAAGTGTTTGGGATGTTTTCCTGAGATATTTCAAATAAATAAATGATAAAACACCAACCTGTAGCATCAGTGACTTAAGATCCGATGATGGACCCTGCAATGCGATCTGAAATAAGCTAGAGGTCGGAATATTCCAAAAAACTGAATTCAGAAGGTTCTGAATGGCCATGAAAACCTGAGAAAATGTTTAAGACGAGGCTTTTGTACAAAAAGAGGACTTCCTTTAAAATTAAACACGATTTGTTTGAAATATCTTTCTCGTATATTGTGTATATTCTAAACAATTTTTCTGATACAAGGAAATTTCACAAAATTAAAGAATATTTTTTGTTACAGATTCCAAGCAGTTGATGAGTCAAACGGCTCTTCCACTCACATCCAGTTCCGGAGCCCACAGTCATACCCAATCTCATCATTCCACATCAGAATCTCAATCAAAAATGTCATCAAGTTCTTCAAATCAGCGTCCTTATTTAGGGCAAACACCGTTACTGTCCACTTCACAATCCAGCCATTCTCATCCGTCTTCCCATCACACCCAATCTCACCACCATCCGTTACAATCTGCCCATACGTCATTAAGTTCTTCAACCCACAGTCAAAACTTCCTTTCGAATTCTCCGTCCATGTTCAACACTCCGCCTATCAAGAGTGAGCCTAATTCTACTTCTGGGTACGAAGGTCAGAGTTACGGCGGCAATACTTCTTTACATCACTACCATGGTGGGAATGGTGTTTCCAATTCGCAGTACCATTTTAGTCCACCACTACAGCACGGATTCGGAGCGCTCGGATCGAATATTGCCTCCATAAATTCCGGAGTCGGAGAAATGAGCGGTTATCACCATCAGCATAACGTTATTCAGGCAGCTAAACTAATGGCGTCATCATAAAACTGTTATCAATTTGAGTGTTGTAAAAATGTGAAACAAAAATGTAGTAAATTAATGTGAATCACTAAGCAGCAGATAAGTGCACACAATCAATTAAATTGATCACACTCTACGGGATGAGTAGTAAAATTCGTCACTCTGTGTTGTCGTTTACGGAGTCTCTTCCATGTACGAGCACTATAAGATTGCACTTGCTATCTTTGTATCAAAAATGATTAACAATTGACGTAATATGTATTAAACAATGCCTTTCAAATTGAAAGGTGTGATAAAGAATAGCTGTATATATTGTAAGAAATTATAAATTAATGTCTATTTACAGTGTAAAGAATATAATTAACAATATCAGTGAATAAATAAGCATTTATTTGACTATAATATTAATTATAACGTTTAAACTTTAAATTTTTCAAATATCTTCTTTCTTTTGTTCTTGCCAGAGCATAAGTGGTTCTGCTGGTATCCCAGTGAAAATTATTTGGCACCATTTGCCGCAATTAATTGTATTTCTGATGCATTGTTGTAGTAAACAATTGATGGGTCTTCAGATCTGGTGGTCCAGATCTGTCCAGCAAATGGATGACCTTCCCACCTCCCGACCACCAATCTTTGTGTTATCCTCGCACTGTGAAATGAGGATAAAGCTCAAGCAATTATATAATATACGGACTTCAGTTTTTTAGGGATTTCAACATTATTCAGAGTAATACACATTGCCAGAATCATGTTACTAGAACATATATGTTTTTGCATTTCTGTAATTAGTTCAGTTATAGTTCACATTTATGTATCGTAGAGAAAAATTGGAATGTTGAGCAGTATGAAACATTCAAGTCCAAACATTATCTACACCCTATTTATTTTTAGTCATCATCCTCAGCATCATACAGGACTTGTCTCGCCAACTCCAAATTTCTTTGCCGCTGTTCTCATAGACCCATTGTTTGCCCATTAAATAGTGATAGTATTTTAACTGGTTATACAATCACCATTACTTAAGATTACGAATCTTAAATATGTAACTGTAATGGTATAACCTTCGGTACTACGAGTAGAAAACAGCTAAATCTCATTTATCAATCATTTATACAATCAGGTACAAATAACAGTAACATGTTAAAATAACGGTTTGATCATCACTACCACTAATGCCGAGTCCTCTGGAAATATTGTCCACTTCTTCATGAAGATCCATTGTACATATTAATATTAACACCCAGTGGAATAAAAAAATCAATTGTGCAAGTACTTAGCGTGCAATATAATGACACTTTTATTAAAATAAATATATTTATTAGTTGTTATTTAGAATTAGATAAAATTAATGCAAGATAATAAATTTTTAAATGTCAAACAGTGTAAAAGAAACACCGATATTTTACTCAACATTTTTATTATACTAAAAGTATTTGGTTATTAATAATTTCAGTTAAAATATTTCATTTGAAATTTATTATTGTAAATAAATTTACTATATACAAAAGGTGGGATAATTTGCCGAAAAATGAGTTCCAGGCAAATCTTAATATACAATGTGTCCGGTGACCGGTATCGGAGCCTTTAATAGTATAAAATATAGTCAATTTCATCGACAAAACACCCCCTATATGTCATTTTCTGATAAATATGATTTAGCAACATCAAAATCATGGCTTATAATTGTTCTATCTATGATAATTATACTATCTAAAAGAATTTAAAAAATAATTATGTCAATGATCTTTATTTTTTTTATATACCTAATAAACTAAAAAAACATTTAAAAAAGTTTTTTTTTTTCATATTTTTTTAAAATATTTATTTCTAATGTCTTTTTTAAATTTTGGCGAAACACTTAACGCAATTTGATCCTTATTGTTTTATCTTTCAAATGAGATCTCTTTCATATTTGCAAGACCTCTACATGGGTAGATATTAGTAAATTGACACATGCGCCCATGCCTGGGTAAAATAAAAATTTAAATGGTTGCCATTTCGTTATGGCTGTAGAAAAACGACATAAAGAGGGTGTTTTGTTTTAATGAAATTGATCATATTTTATGCTATTAAAGGCTCCGACACCAGTCACCAGACACCTTGTATAAATGCACAAGGACATTTGCAATGCGGCAAAAGCCGCTAGCGTGTAGCTCAACAAATATTATTTAAAGGTGTATTCCGGGAATTATATTTTCACGTCTGTTGTATAAGAAACTTCTTTTGTAAAATATTTGAATATTTCTGAGGCTATTACTATTTTATTTTTACGATTTAAACTTGACTGAAAATATTTGTATAAATTTCGGCCCTGTTTTGTTTATTTGTACAAAGTTCCGTAGTTTCCTTGTTACTGAGTAATTACTATACATAGTGGGTTCCTACGTTTATATCGAAGATGTAGATTCTTCAACTGTAAATATTATTAAGATAGATACAATTTATGTCCGAATAAACTACTGTAATTGATACTTAAATAATAAACAAAAATATTCCCAGATAATTGTTTTATTTTATAAAGCAAGTCCTCGATACATAACGTAACGAGTTTCTTGTCAAGGGCTCATTCGCAAACTGAATTTTTTGACAAGTGGAACAAAGACATCCTAGGCATCATAATAATCGCCACTGTTTTTTTGTGCTTATCATCCAACTGCCAAGGCCAAAATTAAACGTTACAGAAGGAATGGCTCCTGCATGCACTAATCTGACGCTTTACCAAATTTAAGTTTCGGAACAATTAAAAATTTTACACTTTTTACATCTCTCCTCTCCGATGCCGTAAACTGAGTTGACATTGCCTCATATAATGTAAAAATACTAAATACATAGTTCATATTTCAGGTGTTCCTCTGTAATATATTTATGTATTTAATAAAATAATTAAAATGTATAAGTATTTACCGGACACAACAAAATAAAATCTTGTCTCAAACTGACGTTGATCTATGCGTTTGTATTGCAGGGGGGGAAGTGCAATGCATGACGCCCAAAGCGAAGTGCGCCGGATTGGCAATTTTCGCTCATTAGTAACGGCTAGGCAATCACGTGACTTACGCGTCTTTAGCTGTCGTCCGTGATAACCAATGCTTTTTCACATTTTTTACACTTTTACGCAATAATTTATGCGTATATTCACTTATATACATTTTAACTATTATTTTAATGATTAATTTATCCATCTTAAAAATTGGAAAAAGTCTATATGTACACTGAATTTACTGCACTGAAAAGCGCATTTCAATTCTAGCACCGTGTGAGAAAGTTTAAATAACTATTTACGTCCAAACATGGCCGTTCAGGTCTTTAAAAGTTTGCAAGTTGGGTATTTACTGAACTCAACTATAGTTATGGCAAAGAGAACAATAATCTGCAAAAGCTGATGGTAACTGGAGAGATGGAAGACCTAAGCCAGCAAAGCCAAAGATGACAATCTTCAGCTCGAAGGACTAACCAAATCAAAGATACTACGGGCTTTGGCATCTTATTGCAACAGCCAAACTGTTGGCTGCAGCAAAATAGAGGATAATTATTCAGGTTATTAATCAATAAATTGGAATTGCGAATGACAAATTCTATCATGCTATCTAGTATCTAAATCCTCGATAAAGATTAAACTTACCATTTCACCTTTACCGTTGATTACATGTAGGTATGTAATAATGAGATATGCTACTAGATTGCTATCAACATGATAATATTGAAATATTCTGCATATTCTAGATTTAGATAGTAACAATACTAGATGTTTAAATATCTTGTCCTCGCTTATCTAATAGCATCTGATAATAAGCTAACTGGTTATTAAACACATTATCACAGTCGTGTAAATCTAATCAGATTTAAGAGCTCTTTTATAATTATTTATGTATAATTATAGATATGATTGGACATTATCTCCATGTGGCAGACTTCCTTCCTATTTTAATTAATAAACCTTGAGACTCTTATCTTATATATTATCGCTTATCTTATCCAGTGCACACCTATTCTTATGAGTCAGTACCCATGTCTCAGACGCTCATGTAAGCATTAGTCTGATAACACACATGTACACTTAAATTTTGGTGTGTCTAGACAGTCGGGATTTTATTAATATACTATATAAGTAGTGAACAGACGTTTTGTACATTTTTAACAACATTAAAAATGTACAAAAATATATACATAGTTCTATAAAATATGATAGATATTTTTTAAATCTTGAAATTAATTTTTATTTTTTTACATTAATAGAGCATATTCAGAATCCTTACTTCTCAGCTTATCAAACCACTAAAAAAAAAACTTGGTTTGTTACTGAGGGCCCGTTGTCTGATCATAAATAATAGATATTTGAAAAAAGCTATAGATTTTACGAAAAAACAGGATGTTTGATTGGTATTGGTTCGTTGTTGCATTTTCAAACAATCCATTCTCGCAAAAGTCCGCTTTTATCATTACTATTACTGCTGATCAAACCACCAGTCCTAAGCATAAGTTAGTAATTTTGGAGTTTATAATCTCTCAAACTCATAATCTATATATTTTTTATTTTATTAACTTAAAATAACATTTAATAAAAATTTAAGTACATGCTTTACTTTATTTAATAAATACTTTCTCATTTGTCTGTCACTAATATTAAGTTTTTGTCCAATCAATTGCACACTCAATGATTTTTGCTATTTATTTGCATTTTTTTCTAATACTGTCTATCACCGATGCTACAATGTCCTCTGCGGTGGTCCGGTGTACAACGGTGATAAGGATCGATTATGCCATGATCCAATTACGGACTCCGCGGGCGATGGTGCATCCGAGTCGGGAGTACTCGATTTGGAAGCATCTCGGGCTTCCGAAATCCTCTGTTTTGTCTTAGTCTGCTGTTCTAAAAACATGGCCATTTCTGTTTCTTGAACTGCCGCAAATATTTTGGATTTTATTAAATTTAACCGTATCGGAGAAAATGTTTTAAGAGTGGGAGCGAGACTGGAAAGGAAACTGTCAACAGGATGCATCGGTTGATGAAGGGTCTCCCTTTTTTTCTCCGCCAGTAAAAGTTTCATCAGTGTGACTGGTGTTGTTTCGGCTACTTTTCGTCTCCGTTTGACTGCCGGCGTAGAGGCAGGTCTCCATCGCTTAGAAGATTGCCGAGGTTTACTGATGAGATGGTCGTTGTTATCCTCGCTCTCTTCGCTCGGGGCGATTTCTGCATTTTCTATATTTGTGTCTATGAAGGTAGCGGGATCACATTTGTTGAAGTGGTCTTCTTCTTCATGTTGGCTGTAGGGGAATGTATCTTCGAAAGTACTGCTGCCGATTAAACATTTTTCTTGGAAGAAAGGGCTTAGGAACAGTAGCTGAGATTCGAATTTGTACGGCCGACTATTTGAAGCGGGTTTTGTGACTCTCTTTTTCAAAACTTTTCTGTAGTTATCTCGAATGTTATTCCATCTTGTCTTGCAGGCAGAAACTAAAATATCAAATTTAAACAACATATCATTATTAATAAGATTGTACTTGCTGTAGCATAAACTATTAACAGTTATTAGCTGTTTTCCAGGTCAGTTAAAACAGACCAATCACCAAACAGACTTGACACTTTTGATAGTAATAACAAAAACACTGGACTCTCTTTTTACACAGTGGATACGTCCCACACAATACCGAGTAAGAAATTATATTAAAATAAAAATTCATCATTGTTTATTGCATATTATTTTTATTTCAAAAAAGTACTTTATAAAAATCGTAATGAAGATTACGCACCATCACTATCAGACAATAGACGAACCCGTTTACGCACATTTGGTACGACATTGCTTTCATCACTTGAGATATCCTGAGCCTGTGGAATATTTATTTTCAAATTTTCAGGTTTACCATATTTATTAAATCAAGAAAACACATCAACACATGCAGATAATGCTAGGCATCCGTGATGTCCAGCAGAATCCAAACTGCACCGCAACCCGCAGTCTCATGATTCCCACTCCGCTTTCCGCATACCTCTCAGCGCATTGTACTGAGTAGTAAGTACATACAAGGAATGTAGCACCGTGTTATATCGAAACCATATAAAAAGAGAATCTAGTGTTTAGTGACAATGATATAAAGTTTTACTTGAACCATAGGTATATGCTGGTTAACTATAGGTATTAAATGGCATGTACAAATAAATAAATTGCCGTAATAAAAAATGTCATGCAGTACTAAAGGAGCCATAAAATATGTAGATAAGATAAAACAATTCAGATATTGGACACTGGGTTTCAATGATTGCCAAACGTACCTACCACATGAGAATATGTATGTACAAAAATGCTTTTTTTATATATGCGGCCAACTATAAAAGAATGACTTTGAATCTAAATTATATTATTGTTATATTCCTATATTGAATCATGTAAAAATTTTATCCCTAAACCATTTCAGGTTTCTATTATATTTTAAATAAAAAAATATGTTTTATAATTTTTACAACATAGAGATACATAATTATGTAGTTTATTGTTTCTCTAAATTTATACAAAAATGTTGTCTATGGGATGGAAAATATACATTAAAAAAAAGTGTTGTAAAAATTCTGGGAAATAATAAAAATATATCAAGATATAGGTATACTACAGAATTATAGATGTCTCATAGAGAGGAACCTATTTTTTATATATGGTAAAGTAGGTATGGAAGTCCTTTTGGGTGTTCATAGGGCTTACGACCTATCGTACGGCTGGTTTAAATGATCACTTTATACAATCTAACGTTCACAATCCACCCATGATAGAATACCACATCTATCAAATGATATGATTCTTGAAAATTTTGAACATACCTACTCCAAATATTCTGAAATATTAAAATAAAATTATGACAGAAAATACGATTTTACTAAGTAGGTAATAGTTACATAAGGAATACTAACAGAAAAACATTTTTAAAAAAAGCAATAGGCCATATTAAGCACCGAACTCTAAAATTGTTTTTCTAAATCCCAAGAACATGTATGCTCATAATAATTATTTTGCTCATAATTGATTATTATGGTGTCATAAATATTTTGAAGAAATGTTGTTGTATTTTGTAGGTACCTAATATTCGTGTATTTTGTGAGTTAAATGCGTGAAGAATTATACTTTGCGCGGGATCATAAAATGAATTGCGCGGTCGCGTGGGTATTAGGTACCTACTACAAATTAGGTAATAACTACTATTTAATTAATATTGACTTATTCAAATGTAATAAAAAACCTTTTCCGTCACCTCAAAACACAACCAAATTAGTTAGGTTAGGAGCCAGACAATTTTACCGCAAACATCTCAAAATATCAACTTGGTTGTCTTGTTATTGACGGTCATCAAATAATATGAATATGTTACATACAAGGAAATAGCAATGCTTTCGTACATGTACGAGTGTTTTTCTTTCAATATAAATTTTTAGTCAATCCAGGGACTACGTTAAATACCTAGATACCCACGTCTAGTAGACTTTATATTTGTGTAGACGTCGTCTACACAAATATAAAGTCATCCATCAGTGCCAAATTTACTAAAGTAGTCAGTGGTTAATATCCCGGATGATCAGTGACCTCAGTGACGTCACGTGACTGTCGTGAAGCGACACAAAAAATTACACGGACGTTCAGCTGTCGCTCACGTCACCGGACACGGACCGAGCGCTTCGTCACAGATGAATTTAATACAAACATAATATTTAATTAAATAATCATGTTTCTTAATTACTTGACTGTTTCAGTTGTTCCGCAATCTGTCCCCAAATGTGCTCTTTATAGTTGAAATCGGCGTATTTGTGGTGGGTCACGTCGTACAGCTCGACGTTTGTCTTGACGAGATGAATTAGCCTTTCGTCGTTCATGTTTATTTAAAGATTAAATAAAAACGTGCGCTTGTATAATAGACTGCATTACAATGCACGATGCATTTCGAATGATAAATTAATAATATTTTTACACACGCGTACGTGACTGACACGGATCACCGATCGGTTGTGATTTTGACGCAACGCTTCAGTGTTGTCAGTATCAGTGACGTCCGACAAAACATTTAAATAATGCATAATATAAGCGCGCGGTACAAAATGTTTTTACGATTATAGTATATACAGAAAATTTATTATTTCATCGACAGCAATGATATAATACGTCAATGATCGACAGTAGGTATATTTTATAGTGATGTAAATCTCAGATAGTCACGATAACTGGAATGATGCATTTACTGTATACAGGTGTAACAGAGATAGTCCATAATACTTGACAGGTGGATTCCTACTTTGATTATTTATGAGTCGAAAATGTTCAAGCAACTATAACCTAATATCAATAGTCGTGGAAATACGGATTACCAAAGTTTGCATTTTTTTTCAATATTTCTGACTTATTTTTGCAAAACGTTGGAATATCATTATAGTAACTTCATGTAATACAAGTCAAATAAAATGACAAAAACTTTCCAATTCCAATTGGAATTTTTCGTTTCTCTTTTTATTAATTTATTTAATTTTTCGTAATCAATTTAAGTTACTGTAATGATACTTCGATGTTTTGTAAAAAATAGCTCAGAAATATTAAAAAAAAATGGAAACTTTAATATTACATAACTCCATAACTATTGATATTAGGTCACGGTTGCTTGAACATTTTCGGCTCATATTCAAGGCAAGAATCCACCTGTAAAGTATTGTGGACTAGCTCTGTTACACCCTATCGCACCTCGAACAATTCAGGTCAGAGATTGCCGAAATAGCGCTCAATCTTACGATTATTATATCCACTATTGAACGTTAGTATAGTAAGTACCTAAATATTAATCTAAATTGAAATATTGATTAGAAAAATGTTGCAAGATCCCATTTCTCGTGATACTTAAACATCCTACTGGTGAATGCGCGGCGCGGAAGTAGTCTACGAATAACAAAGAGGGAAATAAGCACTTTGTGGTGAACTCGGTGTTCTTGAGGTTGTGCCGTTTATTGGACTGTATTGAAAGGATGTGATAGTATCTTAATATAAAACAAGAATTTTTTTTCATATCCAAGAAAGATTTGTCAGGGAAGTTAAATGCAGTTTATTATATCCAAATCACATTGCAAACAGCAAAGTTCTTACCTACAAAACACTTGGTCGTTACACTCGCCAACACTTCGTCGGGTGAACTCTTCTTCTTCTTGTGCCCTATCCGTTCAACGGACATTAACTTTCATGATCAGATCAATTATAGATGTTATGTACTTACCCAACCCAATCTTCTCTTAATTTCAACACCAATTAACATACAAGTATTCATATGTAATTCTATACTTACGGATCTTACTCACGGATCTATTATCAAATGATATTATAATTACTATTGTGTGAAAACACATATTACAACATATTAATTTATTAATAGCTATTAATGTGTAATATTCTGCTTAAGTATTTTCAATTGTGACAAACATACATTACAACATATTAATTGTCAAGTTGACCTTCCTTAACGGACATGTCAACTTTTAGGTAATTAATGAAACCACTAATCAAATCATATATATACAGAACAATTAGATCCAATAAATCAGAGATCTACGCACAGTGGTCAGATTCACTTCGCCTGTGTTTTGTTCACTCCGGGAAGTTTATACCTTCTCGTAATAATTGTGAAGTACTTATTGTGATATATCAAACTGTTCATTTCCTGCCTGTACTTATAAACGTAACAATACAAAATCTTCCACAAAAATCCTTCTTGTGTTTCATCCTTCCTGGCCATAACACAACTGGTGGCAGCGGTGGGATCCTTCGATTAACGTAAAATTCTAAGGATTTTATGGTCTATAACAGTTTAAAAAGAAGGAACGAACAAAAATATTCAAGTTATCGCCGAGAAGAAGAGTCAGCAGCACCAGGCATCTCAAAACCGAGGAGTTGACAAGAAACAACAAGAAGACAGAAGCAGGAACAAGGCAACAAGGATCACACCAAGAAAACAAGGATCCTCACGCAGATTACCACCTAAGAAGAAGATGAAGATACCAAGTTTCTATTTGCAGTAAGCACTTCATAATAAATATTTTAGACTTTTTTACAAAGTCCTATAAATTTTTAGACTTTTATACAAAGTCCTGTTTTATATTACAATATTATTTTAGACTTTTTTACAAAGTCCTGTAAAATTTTAGACTTTTATACAAAGTCCTGTTCTATATTACAATATTATTTTAGACTTTTATACAAAGTCCTGTTTTATATTATAAAATTATTTTAGACTTTTTTACAAAGTCCTATAAATTTTTTTTAGACTTTTATATAAAGTCCTCTTTTATATTATAAAATTATTTTAAACTTTTTTACAAAGTCCTATTAAAATTTAAAACTTTTATACAAAGTCCTGTTTTATATCATAATATTACTTTAAACGTTTACAAAGTTCAATTAAAAATTATTTTTAGACTTTATAAAAAGTCGTGTTTTGAAATTTTATAAAATCCTTTGAATACTGAACGACTATACAAAGTCAATGTTGTTTAACTATTACAAAGAAGTATAATTTTGAAATTAAAATTCTTTCCAATTTTCTCAGAACAAAGTGAATAATTATAATCAACTTGCTTATTGCCTAAAAACAAATTTTAATTTTATTATCCTAACTAAATTACTTAATACAATCTATAAACATGTACCCCACACTCCCGACAACCACAAACACTAAAAACGAGCAGACAAATACTTCTTACAAAACAGAAAAACACGACACATATTACGAATATTCAACCTCAGAATTATTTAATTGGATAGAAAAATATGATGGCTCTAGGGTCAAACTCGAGGATTTCATCATAAATGTTAACTCGGCATTCCGACTTGCAAAACCGGAACAATATAACATACTACTAGAATACACCAAGAAACAATTAACTGGCAAGGCCAAAGTAATGTCCGAAATAAAAGTAACACCAACCTGGGAGTCGCTTCGTGACATTTTGCAAGACTACTTTTGCCCGACTCAATCCGTTACGCAACTTATATTAGAGTCACAAACATTCAAACAACTTCCTGAAGAATCAATTAGTAACTTTACTTTTAGATTAGACATACTAGACAATAAATTTGTTAGAGCAATAAAACGGGAAAATGAAGGAAACCTCGCGTTACTTCCGGGACTTCTTAAAATGAAAAACGATATATGTCTAAGAGCATTTCTCGGAGGAGTGTCGCAAGAATACAA
Organism: Agrypnia vestita; assembly: GCA_016648135.1. Lineage (NCBI taxonomy): Eukaryota > Metazoa > Arthropoda > Insecta > Trichoptera > Phryganeidae > Agrypnia > Agrypnia vestita. The sequence goes on along the minus strand of JADDOH010023501.1, from coordinate 4,530 downwards.
ACAACTCCTTTTGATAAAAGATCCGAAATCACACCTAGAAGCATCCGAATTTTGCCAAAGGGTGGAGGATGAAAATAAAATAAATCAAGAAAGGGACATGTTGACTAAAAAGCAAACTTTTGTACTTTTTGCCGGATCACTGGACACACCATTGTAAATTGCTACGAAAAACTTAATAAAAACCAAAATTTAGACTATAACGACAATACCTTTACAAGAAAAAATTATAGTACATTATGTAGATATTGCGGCAATTTAGGACATTGTATAGAAGAATGTAGAAGGAAATTAAGAGACGAGTATTTTAATAGAAAAAATTATGATAATAATAATTATAATAAATATACTAATAGAAACCCCACATATCAAAACGGGAAAAATAAAGAACGAATTCACGAAAACCATAACGGTTCAAATAATAAATATACTAATAGAAGCCCCACTGATCGATTCGGGAGAAATAACGATCGAAATCGCGAAAACCATAACGGTTCACATAATAATTATGATAATAATAATAATACTAATAGAAACGTAAATAATCATCGCGTATTCCATTACCAATATGGAAACCAACAAAACAACGACTATCGAAACGTTGATAATACAATTCAATTAAATGAACGCGTAGCTCATGATGAAGAAATTCGAGCATCGCAAAATGAAATAATTACACCTTCATCCATTGACGGACGTAATTTAAACTAATACAATCTCGACGTAACTACCGTACTTCGAGATTTGCATCAAAAAAAGGTAGCATTTTTTCAACTAATCCAAACACACTGTCATATATAACCGTACAAACTAAATTAACACATAATAATAAGATAAACCTTCTCCTTGACACTGGAGCTAATATATCATTAATAAAATTGGAATGTTTAAAAACTAAAAATAATATAAATCAACTAGAAAAAATTAAATTAACCGGTTTAGATATCACAACCAATCCTTTGTATTCAATCGGTTCCATAAAAATTCCTCTCCATTTTAATAACAAAATATTACTTCATACATTCCATGTTATTTCCGAAGGAAATAATAATGTGCCCGCCGACGGAATAATCGGAAGCGATTTTCTAATAAAATATAATGCTCAAGTAGATTACGAGCATAACCAATTAAGATTTGATAATATCATTTTACCATTTAATTTTAAACTTAAACGCAATGAAACACTAATAATTCCACCACGTTCTGAATCATTTATAGAAGTTGAAATCACTAATTCAGCACAAATAAGAGAAGGACTAATAGAAAATACTTGTATATCCGACGGTGTATATCTATGTAGATCTTTGGTTTCAGTACTTCAAGGAAATAAAGCAATAACTTCCATAATAAATACAAATAATGAATCTGTCCAATTTGATAAAATTGCTATCAATCTTTTACCTTTAAATTCATATAACGTATACCGAGCTCAAGGCAGCGATAAATTAAATAACTCCAGACATAAATTATTAGAATCTCAAATTCGCATTGATCATCTAAATAACGAAGAAAGCGAATCTTTGTTAAAAATATGCCACAAATATAATGATATTTTCCATTTAGAAGGAGACAAATTAACTTGCACTAATTCGATTAAACACACTATTCCTGTAACTTCACCTCACCCAATTTTCACAAAAACATATCGCTATCCTGAAATCCATAAACAAGAGGTTAATTCTCAAATTTCTAAAATGCTTGAAGATGACATAATAACACCTTCAACGTCCCCGTGGTCTTCTCCCGTCTGGGTTGTCGAAAAAAAAACCCGACGCATCCGGTAAAAAGAAATGGAGAATTGTTATCGATTATCGCAAACTTAATGACATAACAATTGGAGACGCATATCCCCTACCCAACATTTCAGATATCCTCGACCAACTCGGTCAGTCAAAATATTTCACAACTTTAGATCTCGCTTCAGGGTTCCATCAAATCCCCATGGACCCGAAAGATTCCGATAAAACTGCTTTCACTACACCATTAGGACACTATCAATTTAAAAGGTTACCATTTGGAGTAAAAGGAGGTCCCCCATGTTTTCAAAGACTTATGAATAACGTTCTAGCAGGTTTACAAGGTATTAAATGTTTTGTCTATCTCGACGATATCGTAATCTACGCAGCATCCCTTCAGGATCACAACATAAAACTAGAGGAAATATTTAACAAACTTAGAATACATAATTTAAAGTTACAGCCGGATAAATGCGAGTTTCTAAGAAAAGAAGTCGCTTACCTTGGACATATTATCTCTGATGAAGGAGTTAAACCTAATCCCGATAAAATCCATGCAATAGTAAATTATCCAATTCCCAAATCACAGCGCGATATAAAGGCTTTTCTAGGACTAGCAGGATATTATCGTCGTTTCATTGAAAACTTTTCTAAAGTAGCACAACCTTTAACTAAATTACTTAGGAAAAATGTAGTATTCCACTGGGAAGATGAACAAGAAAACGCGTTCAATTATCTTAGAAATAAACTCATTAATAAACCGATCTTACAATTTCCGAATTTTGAACTGGAATTTAATCTAACGACAGACGCGTCTAATACTGCGATCGGTGCGGTGCTCTCACAAGGACCAATTGGTAAAGATTTACCAATAGCATATGCTTCACGTACATTGAACAAAGCTGAGCAAAATTACGCAACAATTGATAAGGAACTTTTGGCAATAATTTGGGCTACCAAGCACTTTAGACCCTATCTTTACGGCAGAGATTTCAAACTCATCACTGACCATAGACCATTGGTATGGTTAGTAAAGGCAAAAGATCCATTGCGTTCTCGCTGGAGACTTAAATTAGAAGAATACAACTATGAAATAGTATATAAGCCTGGAAAATTGAATAGTAATGCTGATGCATTATCCCGTATCGTAGTACCCGAACAAAATGTACTAAATATCTCTTCAAGCCCTGAACCTAACTCCTATGAAGATTTTATCAAAACGAATTATACAGATCGACAATTAGATATTTCAAATATAAAAGAAATTGATCATAATTTACTGACACACAAGGATAATATAGTTCACTTTATAAGTAATGATAAAGAAATGTGTCAAGATTTATCCAAGGAAATAAAAGAACTAATAAATAACTACGACACGATAAAAGAAACTGACAATAAACTTTTTGATATTTTAACATCAGAATATAAAAATAAAATAATATACCACGTAATTATAAAACATAATTTTTGGGATAAACCATCTTATAAGGAATTCTTTATCGCCCTACAAAATTTAAAATTAATGCTCATAAATAATAATGTAACTAGTTTTTCCATGCCATCATCTTTTTATGCAGGAATAGAAAACTTAAATTGGAATAAAATAAAATTAATTATAAATTATATTTTCTCTAACACACCTATTAACGTTACCATATGTCATAATAAAATAATAACTCCCGAAATCGAACAAATTCCTAAAATTCTTCACGAATTCCATAATAACCCTATCGGAGGACATTCTGGGATTCATAGAACACTAAATAGAATCAGAAATTATTATAAATGGCACAAAATGAAATCGGATATTAAGAAATACATAAAAAACTGTGTAGAATGTCAGAAAAACAAAATTTCAAGAGAAAAGAATATTCAACCATTATAATTAACTACTACATCGAATAAACCATTTGAAAAATTAGCCCTCGACATTGTAGGACCGTTACCAATGACAGAATCCGGAAACAAATACATACTTACCATGCAAGATGACTTAACAAAATTTTCTAGAGCTATAGCCTTACCTAATCATGAAGCCGAGACAATCGCAAGGAACCTATTTGAGAAATTTATTAGCATTTTTGGATTACCAGATAAAATTCTAACGGATCAAGGCGCGGATTTCACATCTAAAGTAATCAAAGAACTTTGTAAACTATTTAAAATCGAGAAAATACAGACTTCGGCGTATCACCCCCAAACGAACGGAGCTCTAGAACGCAGTCATGCTACTCTAGCTGACTATTTAAAACATTATATCTCACCTTCGCAAACAGACTGGGATTGCTGGATCGACCATGCGATGTTCTCATACAATATTACGCCTCATTCTTCTACAAAATTCTCTCCATACGAACTAATATTCGGGACTAAACCCCAATTACCAACGTCGATAACCAAGAACCCTACATTTAAATATACGTATAACGATTACCTAGAAGAATTGCAATTAAAATTACAAACCTGTCATAAAATAAACCCCAATTACCAACGTCGATAACCAAGAACCCTACATTTAAATATACGTATAACGATTACCTAGAAGAATTGCAATTAAAATTACAAACCTGTCATAAAATAGCAAAGGAGAACTTAATCAAACAAAAAGAAATTGTAAAAATGAAACATGATGAAAACATTAATAAAAATCATAAATATAATATAGGAGACTTAGTTTTATTACGAAATGAAACTAATAAACTCAACAAATCTAAAAAATTAACCCACAATTACGAAGGTCCTTATGAAATAATAAAAATTAACTCAAAGGTAAATGTCACTATCAAAATTAAAA